>CM045764.1:155144604-155396663 GCA_025200525.1 Camellia lanceoleosa
TAACAATGCATCAAACACATGAAGGGGGGAATGGAAAAAAATCAAGTTATTGGCATACCATTAGCAGGAAAACACATCCAGTTGCTTTTGTGCTTCGTTGAACCGGTTAACTAGCTCAACAATTGACTTCAATGATATGCGGAGTTGGCTTTTACCCTGCATATTTTTTACCCTTAAATTAATACAAAAATACAACCAACAATGTCAGGAAAGCAGGACGTAGCCAAATGCATTTATGAAAACATGAAGTAATGAATGACCTTTTCAGACTTCGGCAGATGGTACAACTTTGGTTCTCGTCTTTTAGCCATTTCAAGCAAACCCTTTTTTCATCGAGGGAGTGCCTTCCACCTTTCCCCAATCTCCTTTCTAGTCTTTAACCAAGTAAATGACAAAGCGATAAGACAAGTAACTACTATGAGTCCAAAATTTCTTAAAGTAGAACTTTATGCAAAACGCAATCCGCGAGCATTGTTGGTAATTAAATAAGATTGGAAATACAAATAATACAGAAGAAAAAGTCACGACAAACGAAATGACTTTACAAGGAATTGAAATTTACAAAAACAATAGGAAGGTGACCTTATTACATGCTACAATCCTACAAACGTGAAAACAATCACAAGGCTACTACGACCATTCAATACAACGTGTGGATAGCAACCCAGCGATGTGTTTCCATCATAGTGTATTATAGAGAATACAGATTTCGACACTCACCATTTTTTGTCCAAAGGTAGTCCGCCCTTGCATTTCTTTTTTGAATTGTTGTCGGTCGCATGCAAGCATCGTGAAGCTTATCATCACTAAATCTTAAATATGAATACATATATATATATATATGCAAGTTTTATGTCAAGTCCTCAAATCGCATAATACACCAGACATCCCGGACTGAATCGACACCAATTTATACATTTTCGTATTATGCGAATAAAAGCAATTTCAAACATCACAAACCGAACTTAAACAAGCCGTAATTTCAAAGACAAAAATGTAATTCCATATTGTCAAAATAAACAACTAGTACCTGTAACAAATGAATGGTGCAACTGGCCGCTTTCGATAAGAGCCAGCGATAGTGTGGGACATTTGAATTTGTTGTTCGGTAATTGTCTTCAATCTTTTCCTTCCCCTTTATGAAAGAGCAAATCATACAAATTAGATTGAAGGGGAAATTACAGGGGTGGTGTACGCATTTTGTTCGTTGTCTAATTTGGATCGATGCACTTTAAACTACCTAAATTCCGACAAATTCGCTTCAAAATTTGTGGACATTTTCGCCTAATTGCTAATGCCATTTGTGATTTATAAAACAAAGATTGTAATGTCAATTGATTGCGATTATGTAAGTTCAAGAAGTTATAAGTTCACTACAACAAAAAGTACAACAGACGATATGCATATTTTCCGGTACAAAACAAAGGAAGAGTTGTAATCAAATGGACGTAATTGAAACAAAAGTTCTAAATTGATGTCAGAAGCGAGGCCATTCAAAATTTGTGGAAAACAAATAACACAAACACAAAAGTACACGCTGGCCAGAAGAATTGATCCGGAAAAATCAGCATATTCCTTGGTGATCGATTATGCTTGATTACGCATATATGTACGAAACCAAAGTGGTAGGAAGTCTTTAAGGAGAAAACTAACATTGTTGGTGCGAGGTGACCAATATCCATCAGATGCAATGACGACAACTCCCAGCAAAGTATTCAATCAATATTTACAAGAACACAAACAAACGAAATGCAACATGTGGTCATTAACCTCAAAATCTTAACAGTAAACACGTACAACAACACGCATTTCCCAACACATATACTGATTTTGAAACAGCAAAAGAAAGGACGACATCCAAATTTTGCATTTAGTTCACACAGCTTACAATTAAAATAATTATGTGTACAGGCGATAAATGCATAATGTCGCAAATATTGCACAGAAAGGACTACATTTTGTTTTCCATTTACGGTTGCAAGACTACACGCATACTTTTATGAAGGCCCGACTACAAAGGACACGTATAAATCGAACTATTTCATGATCGGTTAAACAATGCGGACACGATTCCACTGCCGAGAAATTGGTGCTCATCACATCCACAAAACCGGATGAAACACCATCCAACAGGGCTTCAATTTCCCTCTTGAGCAACTTGGTTGCGCCGAATCGAGGTGGTTTCGATCTCGCCCATGCTCCATTACCTTCGAATTGGGGCATTGGGCAAATTAGAAGAATACTTTTTTCCGTGCATAAGCAAGTCTCATCGATTGTATGTGACAATGAAACAAGTAAGGAAATACTCAACTTCATGCCGCCTACCCAAGTCTCGCTAATGCCCTGTTTCGTGGTTGACGTGTTCGTAGGTGAAGCTGTTTAGGAGGATCTAACTGCGGCACATACGAGGTGCTCCCATCCCAGGTGATGCTCAACTTCTTAACGAAGTTGTTCAGTTCTTCAAGTTCACGAACTGTCGTAAGGGGGAGGTTCAGAAATTCAGAAAAGTGAAGGAGGCCAGGCAATTCACGAAGAAAATCTCCTTCGTAGAAATGGAGAACCTTGCCTGTCATTGCACGCAACTTTTGAATGACGGCTACCTTTGTCTTGAAGTTATCATCTTGCATATATATGTAGCAGTTACATTTGAAGAGGAAGGTAGCTGTCATTCATGAGTTGCGGGCTGTCTGGACTTTATTGAGCGAGTTCAGGAAATGCGTACTCTCATTTGTCTTTTTTATGACATTCGTGCAGAATGAGAATGGATGGGTACGTTAGTAATATTTGTTGGCAGGCAGTGGCAGTCTTGCATGTTTCATTGTCACATACAATTGATGAAACTTGCTTGTACGCCCGGAAAAGTTACCTGTCTCTGATCTGGCCACTGTCTGTGCACCCGAAGGTAATGGAGCATGGGCGACGATGCAGCCACCTCGATTCTGTGCAACGAAGTTGCTCAGTAGGAAATTGAAGCCCTCAACTTGATGGCTGGCCTTTCCAACAACTTAAGCAGCCGGAGACGATGGCTGAAAACCAATACCTTCTCCCCATCTGAGTCGGACAAGCCTAACAGATTAAGGAAGAAGTTTGCCTTCAGTCCTTCTCTAATATCCAACTTTTCTAAGATGTGGTCCATCCGGGCATCGTCAATGCCCTCTGCTTCGCGTGGTTGACGTGTTCAGAGGTGAACTGCTTAGGAGGGATCGAACTGTGGGTGCACATACGCAGTGCTCCCATCCTGTGTGATGCTCAACTTCTTAACGGTTGTTCTTCTTCAAGTTCACGAATCGTCAGAAGGGGAGGTTCAGAAATTGAAAGTGAAGGAGGCCGTGCAATTCATGAAGAAAATCTCCTTCAGAGAAATGGAGAACCTTGTCGTTATTGCATCGCAACTTTTGAATGACGGCTACCTTTGTCTTGAAGTTATCATCTTGCATATATATGTAGCGCTACATTTGAAGAGGAAGGTAGTCATTATTCATGAGTTGCGTGTCGCTTTGGACTTTATTGAGCGAAGTTTAGGAAATGCGCACTCATTTGTCTTTTTATGACATTCGTAAGTGTAATGAGAATGGATGGGCACGTTAGTAATATTTGTTGGCGGCAAGGGCGCCTTGCATGTTTCATTGTCACATACAATTGATGAAACTTGCTTTGTACGCCTGAAAGTTACTGTCTCGATCTCGCCACCGCTCAGGCATCCGAAGGTAATGGAGCATGGGCGACGATGCGGCTACCTCGATTCTCAGGTAACGGTTGCTCAAGAGGGAAATTGAAGCCCTCAACTTGATGGTGGCCTTTCCAACAACTTAAGCTGGGAGACGATGGTCGAAAACCAATACCTTCTCCCCATCCGAAGCCTGGACAAGCCTAACAGATTAAGGAAGAAGTTTGCCTTCGCCTTCTCTAATATCCAACTTTTCTAAGATGTGGTCCATCCGCATCGCCAATGCCCTCTGCTTCGTGGGTCGACGGTTCAGAGGTGAACTGCTTAGGAGGATCTGAACTCGGGTGCACATACGGTGCTCCCATCCTGTGATGCTCAACTTCTTAACGAAGTTGTTCAGTTCTTCAAGTTCACGAACTGTCGTAAGGGGGAGGTTCAGAAATTCAGAAAAGTGAAGGAGGCCATGCAATTCACGAAGAAAATCTGATTCGTAGAAATGGAGAACCTTGCCTGTCATTGCACACAACTTTTGAATGACGGTTACCTTTGTCTTGAAGTTATCATCTTGCATATATATATAGCAGTTACATTTGAAGAGAAAGGTAGCTGTCATTCATGAGTTGCGGGCTGTCTGGACTTTATTGAGCGAGTTCATGAAATGCGTACTCTCATTTGTCTTTTTTATGACATTCGTGCAGAATGAGAATGGATGGGTACGTTAGTAATATTTGTTGGCAGGCAGTGGCAGTCTTGCATGTTTCATTGTCACATACAATTGATGAAACTTGCTTGTACGCCGAAAAGTTACTGTCTCGATCCGCCACCGTCTGCACCGGTAATGGAGCATGGGCGACGATGCAACCTTCGATTTCAGGTAAACGGTTGCTCAAGAGGGAAATTGAAGCCCTCAACTTGATGGTGGCCTTTCCAACAACTTAAGCGGGGAGACGATGGTCGAAAACCAATACCTTCTCCCCATCCGAAGTCGGACAAGCCTAACAGATTAAGGAAGAAGTTTGCCTTCCTTCTCTAATATCCAACTTTTCTAAGATGTAGTCCATCCCGCATCGTCAATGCCCTCTGCTTACGGGTTGACGGTTCTGTGGGTGAACTGCTTAGGAGGGATTCAACTGGGTGCACATACTGTGCTCCCATCCAGTGATGCTCAACTTCTTAACGGTTGTTCGGGCTTTCGTCTAATGAAACCGGAGAAGTGAGGTTCAAATTCGTAAAAGTGAAGGAGGCCATGCAATTCACGAAGAAAATCTGACCAGAGAAATGGAGAACCTTCCTTATTGCATCACACAACTTTTGAATGACAGTTACCTTTGTCTTGAAGTTATCATCTTGCATATATATATAGCAGTTACATTTGAAGAGAAAGGTAGCTATCATTCATGAGTTGCGGGCTGTCTGGACTTTATTGAGCGAGTTCATGAAATGCGCACTCTCATTTGTCTTTTTTATGACATTCGTGCAGAATGAGAATGGATGGGTACGTTACTAATATTTGTTGGCAGGCAGTGGTAGTCTTGCTTGTTTCATTGTCACATACAATTGATGAAACTTGCTTGTACGCCCGGAAACAGTTACCTTTCTCTGATCTACCCACTGTCTGAGCACTCGAAGGTAATGGAGGATGGGCCAAGATGCAACCACCTCCATTCTGTGCAACGAAGTTGCTCAGTAGGAAATCGAAGCCCTCAACTTGATGGCTGGCCTTTCCAACAACTTATGCGACTGGAGACGATGGCTGAAAACCAATAGCTTCTTCCTACCTGACTCGGACAAGCCTAACAGATTAAGGAAGAAGTTTATGCGATCCTTCTCTAATATCAAACTTTCTAAGATGTGGTCCATCAGCATCGTCAATGCCCTCTGTTTTCGTGGTTGGCGTGTTCAGTAGGTGAACTGTTTAGGAGGATTCAAAATGCGTGCACATACAAGTGCTCCCATCGCGGTGATGCTCAACTTAACGGTTGTTCGCTTCAAGTTCACGAATTGTCGTAGGGGAGGTTAAGAAATTCAGAAAACTCAAGGAGGCCGAGCACCACGAGAAAATCTCCTTCAGAGAAATGGAGAACCTTGCTTGTCATTGCACAACTTTTGAATGACACTACCTTTGTCTTGAAGTTATCATCTTGCATATATATATAGCGTTACATTTGAAGAGGAAGGTAGTCGTATTCATGAGTTATGGCTATCTCGACTTTATTGAGCGATCTCATGAAATGCGCATTCAAGTGTAAGTCTTTTCCGACCTTCTTGCGAATGAGAATGGATGGGCACGTTAGTAATAAGCCTGTTTGGTGCAAATTTAAAAGTCGCTTATTTCAAAACTTAATTTAAGCTATTTTGATGTGTTTGGTTTAACTTATAGCTTATAGTTTATAGCTTTTTGGAAGTCAGAAATCAACTTATTCTTTGAGTGGGGCAGGAGATGCTTAATTTATAAGTCAGAAATCAGCTTATGTTCATAGTTATAAACTGTAAGCTGTTTAGGCATAAGCTATAAGTACTTTCCCACAGCTCTACCAAACAGGACCATAATTGTTGGCTTCCAGTGCCATTCTACTGAGCAACTGGGTTGCAGAGAATTGAGGTGGCTGCATCCTGGTCCATGCTCCATTACCTTCCGGTGCCCAGACAGTGGCAAGATCAGAGAACAGAACTATTTCCGGGTGTACAAGCAAGTTTCATCAATTGTATGTGACAATGAAACATGCAAGACTGCCACTGCCTGCCAACAAATATTACTAACGTACCCATCCATTCTCATTCTCGCATTTAACGTCATAAAAAGACAAATGAGAGTACGATTTCTGAAATCGCTCAATAAAGTGCGATACCAAGAACTCATGAATGACAGCTACCTTCCTCTTCAAATGTAACTGCTACATATATATGCAAGATGATAACTTCAAGACAAAGGTAGCCGTCATTCAAAAGTTGCGTGCAATGACAGGCAAGGTTCTCCATTTCTACGAAGGAGATTTTCTTCGTGAATTGCCTGGCCTCCTTCACTTTTCTGAATTTCTGAACCTCCCCCTTACGACAGTTCGTGAACTTGAAGAACTGAACAACTTCGTTAAGAAGTTGAGCATCACCTGGGATGGGAGCACACTGTATGTGCACGCACAGTTCAGATCCCTCCTAAAGAGTTCACCTACAGACACGTCAACCACAGAAACAGAGGGCATTGACGATGCCCGGATGGACCACATCTTAGAAAAGTTGGATATTACAGAAGGACTGAAGGCAAACTTCTTCCTTAATCTGTTAGGCTTGTCCGACTCAGATGGGGAGAAGGTATTGGTTTTCAGCCATCGTCTCCGGCTGCTTAAGTTGTTGGAAAGGCCAGCCATCAAGTTGAGGGCTTCAATTTCATCGGCAACTTCTGCGTACGTAATCGAGGTGGGTGCATCGTCGCCCATGCTCCATTACCTTCGCGCGCAGACAAAGGGCCGATCGAGACAGTAACTTTTTCCAGCGTAAGCAAGTTTCATCAATTGTATGTGACAATGAAACATGCAAGATCGCCTTGCGTCGCCAACAAATATTACTAACGTATCCATCCATTCTCATTCTCGCACGAACGTCATAAAAAGACAAATGAGAGTACGATTTCTGAACTCGCTCAATAAAGTGCATAGCCAAGAACTCATGAATGATGACTACCTTCCTCTTCAAATGTAATCGCTACATATATATGCAAGATGATAACTTCAAGACAAAGGTAGCCGTCATTCAAAAGTTAACGCGTAATGACAGTAAGGTTCTCCATTTCTACGAAGGAGATTTTCTTCGTGAATTGCCCGCCTCCTTGAGTTTTTCTCAATTTCAACCTCCCCTTTACGGCATCGTGAACTTGAAGAACCGAACAACCGTTCAAGAAGTTGAGCATCACCTGGGATGGGAGCACACTGTATGTGCCCGCACAGTTCAGATACCTCCTAAAGAGTTCACCTACAGACACGTCAACCACAGAAACAGAGGGCATTGACGATGCCCGGATGGACCACATCTTAGAGAAGTTGGATATTAGAGAAGGACTAAAGGCAAACTTCTTCCTTAATTTGTTACGATTTGTCGACTCGTGGGGAGAAGGTATTGGTTTTCCGCCATCGTCTTTGGCCGCCTAAGTTGTTGGAAAGGCTAGCCATGAAAGTGAACGCTTCAAGTCTTGATTCAGAACTGGGTGTGGAAACGAATAGCTCTCTACAAAAATTGGAAAGCGTCATCCTCATTTCAACTCGTTCAGTTCGCTTTCCTATGTTTTAAGTTGAATACCGTCAACTACGCATGAAATTCAGCACTAAAAGAAAGAGTTGTTTACTGTGTTACACGGACTCGAGTACGGGTGCCGGGTGCGCTATGTATGTACAGGTCGGACTAATTAAATCTTAACCCTACATTCAATGGTACGCGGTGTGGGGAAAAAATATCATATTTTTAGTCTAATATGTGACATAAAATGGTACTACATGTAACTCACAGTGTCGAAATCACATTTATAGTAATTTCACAATAATTTGCACATATAATAATTGTTTTATATACAATTATATAAGAAGTGTCGGTTGAAAAGTATCCGACACATATCCCATACCCTTGTCGGACTCTCATGTGTCCGACACAGGTATTTTATCTATTTTCAAGAGTCCGTGTAACACAGATTGTTTCTAAACATAAGTTCCAGCAATATAAAATCAGCGAGTAGTACAAAATTGAAAGCAGAATTCAACCGAGTGTGCTACCCGTTGCGGAAACAAGATTAGTCATTGTTTGTTTATCGAGTTTCTTATTTTTCCTTTTTTGGCTACTCGAAAAAAAAAATTTCGTTTTTCCCGTCCCAACATTACACAAATTTTTTTTCAAGTCTTCTTTCGTTATATATAACCCAACGTAACAAGTTCGCCATGTAAATGGAGAACACCTTTTATGCTTGTTGCTAACTACTATGATACCTATGTTCAACTTGCAGCACTGATAGCAGAGGGAAGACTTCCTATTCGAAAGGGAGAGAATACAAAAATCGAGTCTGAGCAGTTCCTATTGGGTCCATTTCGGTTAGCAGAGGGAAGAGTTCCTATTCGAATAGCACAAAATACGAAAATGGAGTACAGAGCAGTTCCGATGGTGTCGATTTCGGGTTGGGTGTGAAGGTATATGCGAATGATAGAAGACAAACAAGGAGACAGATAATGTACCAGCACGAAATAAAGGAAATACCAACCGGATCAGACGAACCGACGGTGGTGCTCGCTTAACCCTTGCGGTTGTGCTCCACGGACAAAAATCAACTTAAAAAAAGTATTTATGCATCCACTTCCATGGCTAGCCTTCCCAACAACTTAAGCTCGGCCCTCAAATATTTTTCTCTGTAAAACCCTCACGACTCTGAAATGGAACAACGGAGAGACGGGCAGAAAGAAAGACAAACAAAGAGAGAGGTCCGAGATGGAAGAGAGACGGACGTGCTGACGGAACTTACACCTCTTCTGAACACTTCGGCATTTTTTATACTTGTTCTGACAACTTACACGTTTTAATGAAAACTGACATCATTTATAAATTATTTTTCTTCATAAAAGTTACACCTTGGAACTTATATCTTTAAATTAATTTTCTTAATAAAAGTTACACCTTGGAACTTTCTTTTCTAAAAACGAAGCATTCACCTTTATTGGGATTGATTGGTCAACTTAAGGCCCCGTTTGTTTGGGGTTATAGCAAGGGGATTAGGATTACTAATACCTTGGGACTAGTACTAACAATCCCCTCACTATTAATCCCCTCATTATCAATCCCCTCCATTCTATCTCTGGAAACAAACGGGGCCTATCTTTCGTAAAAACGAAACATTCTGCTTCGATAATTGGTCTTCTTTGGGAACATATAGCTTTTCCAAAAACTCACAAAGTTTACAACCATTAAATCAATTTTACAGCTTTCCTTAAAATTTACACCCTCTCTCGGAAATATTTACAACTTCTTGAAAAATTACACGTTTTGTGGAAATACCTTTTTCATAAAATTTACACTTCTTATTTCAAGTTACACCTTTATTGAAAAACAAAACTTACATCTTTTCTATGGAAATTTACACCTTCTTCGGACAAACATCCACCATATTTGAAAAGGTTATACCTTTTCTCAAATAATTTCTTTCTTTTAACAAACTTTATGAAAAGGTTATTTTCCATAAAACGTGTAAGTTCTGTTTCTCCCCCCCGAAAACCTGTAAGTTCGTAAAATCCAATCACACTGTTTTTGTCTTGTGGCAATGTCAGAGACAAGGGCGTTTCGGAGGGCTTGGCCTTTCTCCCAGTACAACTCCGTTTCAGAGAAGACGAGTCTGGGAGGGCTTGGAATAGCGACTGCGAGTCCAAATCCAACCAAGTATGTCAATGTAAAAGAGAACCGTTTTTAATATAGAGCAACGGACAAAGAGAGAGAGAGAGAGAGAGAGAGATAGACTGAGATCAACGGACATAGAGACCTGGATGGACAATGATCGACAGAAGGACCGAAATCGACAGAGATCGACAGAGAAGAACCCACATGGACACGGACAGACCAAGATCGCTGGAGACAGAGCGAGATAAACAGGGATCGACAGAGACAGACCGACATCGACGGAGAATAGGCTGACATCGACACAGAGAGACCAAGATCGATAGCCAATCTTTCAAAAAAACCTTTCAGTTGCGGCGGCGGTGTCGTGGAGGTGCCGATCTCAGAAGCCTGCGAGCACCGGAGCCCACCGACGCTTGGGTGGTCAGCGGGGGTCACGATCCCTTTGATTTGTTCACTGGTTGTCTCAATTTGTTTACGAACACTTCGAAATGTTACTCCTTTTATGTTTACTACTTAGAAATGAACATATGTTACTCCTTCTGTGTTTACGAACATTTTGAAATGAACCCGTTGTTACTACTTTTGTGGTTAGGAACACTTGGAAATGTTTCTCCTTTTGTGTAACAATTTTTGGCATAAGATTTACACTTTTTCATCGAACTTACACCATTTGTGAAGGCCCAACTTAAAGCTATTTCGAAAGTCACTTATAGCTATTCTGAAAAATAAATTTCATTCGTTTACATCTTCAGCTTAAGCTTACACCTTTTCATGAAAATACTTACACCATTTTTGCGAAGTTACTCCTTTTATGTAAGAATTTTTGGTATAACATTTATACTATTGTGCTTATATACTCTTTCACAAAAGGTGTAAGTTTGAAGAAAAAGTATAAATCTTATGACAAAAATTATTACACAAAAGGAGTAACTTTTTAAAAAAAATATAGGCACTTCCAGGAAAAGGTATAAGTTTCACCAAAAGGTGTAAATTTTATGAATTTATTTTTCCACAAAAGGTATAAGTTAGTTCCGAAAAAGCTTTAACTTGAGCTTCTACAAAAGGTGTAAGTTCGAAGAAAAGGTATAAATCTTTTGCCAAAAATTCGTACAGAAAAGGAGTAACTTTTCCACAAAATATAAGCATTTTCACGAAAAGGTATAAGCTTAAGCAAAAGGTGTACATTTGATGGAATTATTTTTTCACAAAAGGTATAAGTGACTTCCGAAAAAGCTTTAACTTCAGTTTCCACAAAAGGTGTAAGTTCGAAGAAAAGCTATAAATGTTATGCCACAAATTCTTACACAAAAGGAGTAACTTTTCAAACAAAATATAGGCACTTCCACGAAATGGTATAAGTTTCCCCAAAAAAGTGTAAATTTGATGAATTTATTTTTCCACAAAAGGTATAAGTTACTTCCGAAAAAGCTTTAACTTGAGCTTCCACAAAAGGTGTAAGTTCGAGGAAAAGGTATAAATCTTATGCCAAAAATTCGTACAGAAAAGGAGTAACTTTTCAAAAAAGATATAAGCAGTTCCACGAAAAGGTATAAGCTTAAGCAAAAGGTGTACATTTGATGAAATTATTTTTTCACAACAGGTATAAGTGACTTCCGAAAAAGCTTTAACTTCAGCTTCCACAAAAGGTGTAAGTTCGAAGAAAAGCTATAAATGTTATGCCAAAAATTCTTACACAAAAGGAGTAACTTTTCAAACAAAATATAGGCACTTCCACGAAATGGTATAAGTTCACCAAAAGGTTTAAATTTGATGAATTTATTTTTGCACAAAAGGTATAAGTTACTTCCGAAAAAGCTTTAACTTGAGCTTCTACAAAAGGTGTAAGTTCGAGGAAAATGTATAAATTTTATGCCAAAAATTCGTACAGAAAAGGAGTAACTTTTCAAAAAAGATATAAGCAGTTCCACGAAAAGGTATAAGCTTAAGCAAAAGGTGTACATTTGATGAAATTATTTTTTCACAAAAGGTATAAGTCACTTCCGCCCACGCTTTAAGTTGGGCTTCCACAAAAGGTGTAAGTTCGAAAATAAGCTATAAATGTTATGCCATAAATTCCTACACAAAAGGGGTAACTTTTCAGAGATAGTATAAGCATTTCCACGAAAAGGTGTAACCTTAAGCAAATTGTGTTAATTTGAAGAAATTGTTTTTTTCCACAAAAGGTATAACTGACTTCCGAAAAACCTTTAAAGTTGGGCTTTCACAAACGGCGTAAGTTCGAAGAAAAAGTATAAATCTTATGCGACAAACAGATGTAAGTAACTTCGCAAAACGTCTAAGTTCCGTTTTTTCCCCGAAAAACCTGTAAGATCCTAAAATCCAATCACACTGTTTTTGTCTTGTGGCAATGTCAGAGACAAGGGCGTTTCGTAGGGCTTGGCCTTTCTCCCAGTACAACTCCGTTTCAGAGAAGACGAGTCTGGGAGGGCTTGGAATAGCGACTGCGAGTCCAAATCCAACCAAGTATGTCAATGTAAAAGAGAACCGTTTTTAATATAGAGCAACGGAGAGAGAGAGAGAGAGAGAGAGATAGACTGAGATCAACGGACATAGAGACCTAGATGGACAATGATCGACAGAAGGACCGAAATCGACAGAGATCGATAGAGAAGAACCCACATGGACTCAGACAGACCAAGATCGCTGGAGACAGAGTGAGATAAATAGGGATCGACAGAGAGAGACCGACATCGACGGAGAATAGGCCGATATCGACACAGAGAGACCAAGATCGATAGCCAATCTTTCAAAAAACCTTTCATTTGCGGCGGCGGTGCCGTGGAGGTGCCGATCTCAGAAGCCTACGAGCACGGGAGCCCACCGACGCTTGGGTGGTCAGCCGGGGTCACGAACCCTTTGATTTGTTCACTGGTTGTCTCAATTTGTTTATGAACACTTCGAAATGTTGCTCCTTTTCTGTTTGTACTACTTAGAAATGAACATATGTTACTCCTTCTGTGTTTACAAACATTTTGAAATGAACCCTTTGTTACTCCTTTTGTGGTTATGAACACTTTGAAATGTTACTCCTTCATACTTTTCGTCAAAATATTTACACCATTTTTGAAAAGTTACTCCTTTTCTGCAAGAATTTTTGGCATAAGATTTACACTTTTTCCTCGAGCTTACACCATTTGTGAAGGCCCAACTTAAAGCTATTTCGAAGTCACTTATACCTTTTGTGAAAAATAAATTTCATCGTTTACACCTTCAGCTTAAGCTTACACCTTTTCATCAAAATACTTACACCATTTTTGAAAAGTTACTCCTTTTATGTAAGAAAAGTCCTAACATTTATACTATTGTGCTTATATGCTCTTTCACAAAAGTTGTAAGTTTGAAGAAAAAGTATAAATCTTATGACAAAAATTATTACACAAAAGGAGTAACTTTTCAAAAAAAATATAGGTACTTCCAGGAAAAGGTATAAGCTTCACCAAAAGGTGTAAATTTTATGAATTTATTTTTCCACAAAAGGTATAACTTACTTCCGAAAAAGCTTTAACTTGAGCTTCCACAAAAGGTGTAAGTTCGAAGGAAAGGTATAAATCTTATGCCAAAAATTCGTACAGAAAAGGAGTAACTTTTCAAAAAATATAAGCAGTTCCACGAAAAGGTATAAGCTTAAGCAAAAGGTGTACATTTGATGAAATTATTTTTTCACAAAAGGTATAACTGACTTCCGAAAAAGGTTTAACTTCAGCTTCCACGAAAGGTGTAAGTTCGAAGAAAAGCTATAAATGTTATGCCAAAAATTCTTACACAAAAGGAGTAACTTTTCAAACAAAATATAGGCACTTCCACGAAATGGTATAAGCTTCACCAAAAGGTGTAAATTTGATGAATTTGTTTTTCCACAAAAGGTATAAGTTACTTCCGAAAAAGCTTTAAGTTGGGTTTCCACAAAAGGTGTAAGTTCGAAGAAAATGTATAAATCTTATGCCAAAAATTCGTACAGAAAAGGAGTAACTTTTCAAAAAAGTTATAAGCAATTCCACGAAAAGGTATAAGCTTAAGCAAAAGGTGTACATTTGATGAAATTATTTTTTCACAAAAGGTATAAGTCACTTCCAAAAAAGCTTTAAGTTCGGCTTCTGCAAAAGGTGTAACTTCGAAAATAAGCTATAAGTGTTATGCCATAAATTCCTACACAAAAATGAGTAACCTTTCAGAAATAGTATAAGCATTTCCACGAAAAGGTGTAACCTTAAGCAAATTGTGTTAATTTGAAGAAATTGTTTTTTTCCACAAAAGGTATAACTGACTTCCGAAAAACCTTTAAAGTTGGGCTTTCACAAACAGCGTAAGTTCGAAGAAAAAGTATAAATCTTATGCGACAAACAGATGTAAGTAACTTCGCAAAACGTCTAAGTTCCGTTTTTTCCCCGAAAAACCTGTAAGTTCCTAAAATCCAATCACACTGTTTTTGTCTTGTGGCAATATGAGAGAGAAGGGCGTTTCGGAGGGCTTGGCCTTTCTCCCAGTACAACTCTGTTTCAGAGAAGACGAGTCTGGGAGGGCCTGGAATAGCGACTGCGAGTCCAAATTCAACCAAGTATGTCAATATAAAAGAGAACCGTTTTTAATGTAGAGCAACGGACAGACAGACCGAGAGAGAGAGAGAGAGAGAGAGAGAGAGAGACTGAGATCAACGGACATAGAGACTTACATAGACAATGATCGACAGAAGGATCGAAATCGACAGAGAAGAACCCACATGGACACAGACAGACAAAGTTCGCTGGAGACACAGCGAGATAAACAGGGATCGACAGAGACAGACCGACATCGACGGAGAATAGGCCGACATCGACACAGAGAGACCAAGATCGATAGCCAATCTTTCAAAAAACCTTTCATTTGCGGCGGCGGTGCCGTGGAGGTGCCGATCTCAGAAGCCTGCGAGCACCGGAGCCCACCGACGCTTGGGTGGTCAGCGGGGGTCACGAACCCTTTCATTTGTTCAGTGGTTGTCTCAATTTGTTTATGAACACTTCGAAATGTTACTCCTTTTGTGTTTGTACTACTTAGAAATGAACATATGTTACTCCTTCTGTGTTTACGAACATTTTGAAATGAACCCTTTGTTACTCCTTTTGTGGTTATGAACACTTTGAAATGTTACTCCTTCATACTTTTCTTTAAAATATTTACACCATTTTTGAAAAGTTACTCCTTTTCTGCAAGAATTTTTGGCATAAGATTTACACTTTTTCCTCGAGCTTACACCATTTGTGAAGGCCCAACTTAAAGCTATTTCGAAGTCACTTATACCTTTTGTGAAAAATAAATTTCATCGTTTACACCTTCAGCTTAAGCTTACACCTTTTCATCAAAATACTTACACCATTTTTGAAAAGTTACTCCTTTTCTGTAAGAATTTTTGGCATAACATTTATACTATTGTGCTTATATACTCTTTCACAAAAGGTGTATGTTTGAAGAAAAAGTATAAATCTTATGACAAAAATTATTACAAAAAAGGAGTAACTTTTCAAAAAAAATATAGGAACTTCGACGAAAAGGTATAAGCTTCACCAAAAGGTGTAAATTTGATTAATTTATTTTTCCACAAAAGGTATAAGGGACTTCCGAAAAAGCTTTAAGTTGGGTTTCCACAAAAGGTGTAAGTTCAAAGAAAATGTATAAATCTTATGCCAAAAATTTGTACAGAAAAGGAGTAACTTTTCAAAAAAATATAAGCAGTTCCACGAAAAGGTATAAGCTTAACCAAATGTGTACATTTGATGAAATTATTTTTCCACAAAAGGTATAAGTCACTTCCGAAAAAGCTTTAACTTCCGCTTCCACAAAAGGTGTAAGTTCGAAGAAAAGCTATAAATGTTATGCCAAAAATTCCTACAGAAAAGGAGTAACTTTTCAAAAAAAATATAACACTTCCACGAAATGGTATAAGCTTAAGCAAAAGGTGTAAATTTGATGAATTTATTTTTCCACAAAAGGTATAAGTTACTTCCAAAAAAGCTTTAACTTCCGTTTCCACAAAAGGTGTAAGTTCAATGAAAAGGTATAAATCTTATGCCAAAAATTAAATGTAAAAGGAGTAACTTTTCAAAAAAGATATAAGCAGTTCCACGAAAAGGTATAAGCTTAAGCAAAAGGTGTACATTTGATGAAATTATTTTTTCACAAAAGGTATAAGGCACTTCCAAAAAAGCTTTAAGTTGGGCTTCCGCAAAAGGTGTAAGTTCGAAAACAAGCTATAAATGTTATGCCATAAATTCCTACACAAAAATGAGTAACCTTTCAGAAATAGTATAAGCATTTCCACGAAAAGGTGTAACCTTAAGCAAATTGTGTTAATTTGAAGAAAATTTTTTTTCCACAAAAGTTGTAACTGATTTCCGAAAAACCTTTAAAGTTCGGCTTTCACAAACGGTGTAAGTTCGAAGAAAAAGTATAAATCTAATGCGACAAACAGATGTAAGTAACTTCGCAAAACGTCTAAGTTCCGTTTTTTCCCCGAAAAACCTGTAAGTTCCTAAAATCCAATCACACTGTTTTTGTCTTGTGGCAATGTCAGAGACAAGGGCGTTTCGTAGGGCTTGGCCTTTCTCCCAGTACAACTCCGTTTCAGAGAAGACGAGTCTGGGAGGGCTTGGAATAGCGACTGCGAGTCCAAATCCAACCAAGTATGTCAATGTAAAAGAGAACCGTTTTTAATATAGAGCAACGGAGAGAGAGAGAGAGAGAGAGAGAGAGAGAGAGAGAGAGAGATAGACTGAGATCAACGGACATAGAGACCTAGATGGACAATGATCGACAGAAGGACCGAAATCGACAGAGATCGACAGAGAAGAACCCATATGGACACAGACAGACAAAGTTCGCTGGAGACACAGCGAGATAAACAGGGATTGACAGAGACAGACTGACATCGACGGAGAATAGGCCGACATCGACACAGAGAGACCAAGATCGATAGCCAATCTTTGAGAAAACCTTTCATTTGCGGCGGCGGTGCCGTGGAGGTGCCGATCTCAGAAGCCTGCGAGCACCGGAGCCCACCGACGCTTGGGTGGTCAGCGGGGGTCACGAACCCTTTCATTTGTTCAGTGGTTGTCTCAATTTGTTTATGAACACTTCGAAATGTTACTCCTTTTGTGTTTGTACTACTTAGAAATGAACATATGTTACTCCTTCTGTGTTTACGAACATTTTGAAATGGGACTTTTCTAACCCTTTGTTACTCCTTTTGTGGTTATGAACACTTTGAAATGTTACTCATTCATACTTTTCTTTAAAATATTTACACCATTTTTGAAAAGTTACTCCTTTTGTGTAAGAATTTTTGGCATCAGATTTACACTTTTTCCTCGAAGTTACACCATTTGTGAAGGCCCAACGTAAAGCTATTTCGGAAGTCACTTACACCTGTTGTGAAAAATATATTTCATCGTTTACACCTTCACCTTAAGCTTACACCTTTTCATTAACATACTTACACCATTTTTGAAAAGTTACTCCTTTTTTGTAAGAATTTTTGGCATAACATTTATACTATTGTGCTTATATACTCTTTCAGAAAAGGTGTAAGTTTGAAGCAAACTCCTAAATCTTATGACAAAAATTATTTCACAAAAGGAGTAACTTTTCAAAAAAAAATTAAGCACTTCGACGAAAAGGTATAAGCTTAAGCAAAAGGTGTAAATTTGATGAATTCATTTTTTCACAAAGTGTATAAGTAACTTCCGAAAAAGCTTTAAGTTGGGCTTCCACAAAAGGTGTAAGTTCGAACAAAAGGTATAAATTTTATGCCAAAAATTCTTACACAAAAGGAATAACTTTTCAAAAAAAAAATATAGGCACTTCCACGAAAAAGTATAAGCTTAAGCAGAAGGTGTAAATTTGATGAATTTATTTTTCCACAAAAGGTATAAGTCACTTCCGAAAAAGCTTTAAGTTGGCTTCCAGAAAAGGTGTAAGTTCGAAGAAAAGGTATAAATGTTATGCCAAAAATGCTTACACAAAAGGAGTAACTTTTCAAAAAAAATATAAGCACTTCCACGAAGAGGTATAAGCTTAAGCAAAAGATATAAATTTGATGAAATTATTTCTTCACAAAAGGTATAAGTGACTTCCGAAAAAGGTTTAAGTTGGGCTTCCACAAAAGGTGTAAGTTCGAACATAAGCTATAAACGTTATGCCAAAAATTCCTACACAAAACTAGTAACTTTTCAGAAATAGTATAAGCACTTCCACGAAAAGGTGTAAGCTTAAGCAAACTTTGTAAATTTGATGAATTTTTTTTTTCACAAAAGGTATAACTGACTTCCGAAGAGTTAAATTAGATGGACAATGATCGACAGAAGGACCCAAATCGACAGAGATCCACTGACAAGAACCCACATGGAGAGAGACAGACCAAGATCGCTGGAGACAGACCGACAGAAACAGGGATCGACAGAGAGAGACCGATATCGACGGAGAATAGGCCGACATCGACACAGAGAGACCAAGATCGATAGCCAATCTTTCAAAAAACCTTTTATTTGCGGCGGCGGTTTCATCGACGTGCCGATCTCTGAAGCCTGTGAGCACCGGAGCCCACCGACGCTTGGGTGGTCAGCGGGGGTCACGAACACTTCGATTTGTTCAGTGCTTGTCCCAATTTGTTTATGAACACTTCCAAATGTTACTCTTTTTGTGTTTACTACTTAGAAATGAACATATGTTACTCCTGTGTTTACGAACATTTTGAAATGACGCCTTGTTACTCCTTTTGTGGTTATGAACACCTTGAAATGTTTCTCCTTCATACTTTGCGTCAAAATATTTACACTATTTTTCAAAAGTTACTCCTTTTGTGTAACAATTTTTGGCATAAGATTTACACTTTTTCCTCGAATTTACACCATCTGTGAAGGCCCAACTTAAAGCTATTTCGGAAGTCAGTTATACCTTTTGTGAAAAAAATTTCATCCTATTTACACATTTTGGTTAGGCTTACACCTTCTCGTGAAAATACTTACACCATTTTTGAAAAAGTTACTCCTTCTGTGTAACAATTTTCGGCATAACATTTGTACTTTTGTGCTTATATACTCTTTCACAAAAGGTGTAAGTATGAAGAAAAAGTATAAATCTTATGACAAAAATTATTTCACAAAAGGAGTAACTTTCCAAAAAAATATAAGCACTTCCACGAAAAGGTATAAGCTTAAGCAGAAGGTGTAAATTTGATGAATTTATTTTTTCACAAAGGTATAACTGACTTCCGAAAAAGCTTTAAGTTGGGCTTCCACAAAAGGTGTAAGTTCGAAAATAAGCTATAAATGTTATGCCAAAAATTCCTACACAAAAGGAGTAACTTTTCAGAAATAGTATAAGCACTTCCACGAAAAGATGTAACCTTAGGCAAATTTTGTAAATTTGATGAATTTCTTTTTTCACAAAAGGTATAACTCCTTCAAATGTTAAATTAGATGGACAATGATCGACAGAAGGACCGAAATCGACAGAGATCGACAGAGAAGAACCCACATGGACACGGACAGACCAAGATCGCTGGAGACAGACCGAGATATACAGGGATCGACAGAGAGAGACCAACATCGACGGAGAATAGGCCGACATCGACACAGAGAGCCCAAGATTGATAGCCAATCTTTCAAAAAAACCTTTCATTTGCGGCGGCGGTGCCGTGGAGGTGCCGATCTCAGAAGCCTGTGAGCACCGGAGCCCACCCACGCTTGGGTGGTCAGCGGGGGTCACGAACCCTTTGATTTGTTCAGTGGTTGTCTCAATTTGTTTACGAACACTTCGAAATGTTACTCCTTTTGTGTTTACTACTTTGAAATGAACATATGTTACTCCTTCTGTGTTTACGAACATTTTGAAATGAACCCTTTGTTACTCCTTTTGTGGTTATGAACACTTTCAAATGTTACTCCTTCATACTTTCCGTCAAAATATTTACACCATTTTTGAAAAGTTACTCCTTTTGTGTAAGAATTTTTGGCATAAGATTTACACTTTCCCCTCGAACTTACACCATTTGTGAAGGCCCAACTTAAAGCTATTTCGGATGTCAGTTATACCTTTTGTGGAAAAAAAAATTCATCCAATTTACACCTTTTGTTTAGGCTTACACCTTCTCGTGAAAACACTTACACCATTTTTTATAAGTTACTCCTTTTCTACAACAATCTTTGGCATAACATTCTTTATACTATTGTGCTTATACTCTTTCACAAAAGGTGTAAGTTTGAAGAAAAAGTATAAATGTTATGCCAAAAATTCTTACACAAAAGGAGTAACTTTTCAAAAAAAATATAAGCACTTCCACGAAAAGGTATAACCTTAAGCAAAAGGTGTAAATTTGATGAAATTATTTTTGCACAAAAGGTATAAGTCACTTCGGAAAAGCTTTAAAGGGGGCTTCCAGAAAAGGTGTAAGTTCTCAGCAAAAGTATAAATGTTATGCCAAAAATTCTTACACAAAAAAAGTAACTTTTCAAATAAAATATAAGCACTTCCATGAAAAGGTATAAGCTTAAGCAAAAGGTGTAACTTTTCGTTTGTTTACACCTTGTGGTAAGTCAACTCAGAATAAGAGTAAGTGTTTATAAAAGGTGTAAATTATTTCACAGAAGGCGTAAGTACTCATAAAAAGGTGTAAGTTTTTACAAAAGCCGTAAGTTTTCAGAAATCCGTTACGCCTATTTCTGAAATTTCTTACGCCTTTCTTGAAAATATACGGCTTTTGTGAAAACTTATACATTTTTTTTTAATTTTATTAATTAACCTGGAAAGTGTAATATATTATTCCTATATTATTTTATTAATTTACCTGGAAAGTGACCCGCCTAGCAGGTCACCAATGTGTAAATTTTCAAAAATTTTGATATAACCCAATACATACAAATGTGTAAATGCAACATAGAAGGGTGTAAGTGCCTTGCATACCATATGCAAGGCACACTTGAGAAAAGTCCTTTATTTGGTTACATTAAATTTTGAAAGTTGATTTGAAAACTTACATTGAGAAAAGAATGTTGAGAAACAGGTTTTCATGAAATGGTTTTGGGGTAAATATGTTGGTAAGTCTTGATAGGTGGTGTAGATGATATTGAATAAGTTAGCTTGAGAGTCCGGGTTGAAAGACCTAAAACCCGTGCGAATAGGTGTCAAGCCTTCTGGTTAATATCGGTAAAAATGACAATTTGGTAGTACTTGTATAGTCTACTTGCAGACACCAACCTAGGAATTACCAAAGTCGTATTTACCACCCTTGAAATAAATTGTTAAGTTTTGAACAATTGAAATTGCATGACATCATTGAGCATGATGGTTTTAAAAAAATGAAAATGTGATTTATCTTCAAAAAGGGACATAGCATGGCTTGTGCATTTCATCTCTTGAGACTTGTATAAAATGTATATACTTTGTTAAGAATTTCCTACTGGGCTTTATGTTCACCCTACGGGATTTTTGTGCAGGAAAAGATCTTGTGATGCCGCCTAACTAAAGGCGAGGAAATGTGTGTTGAGAATACGAGACTCTCATTTTGTTGTGACTCTATGTGTAAGCCGAGGGCTGTATGTGTGTGGGTTTGAATAACTATTTTGTGTAACTAGGCTCAAGCCTTGGAAACTTGTAAATCCTTGGGGGTATTTATTTGTTTATTTACTTGTTGTTGGATTAATATATTGTTGCATGAAGAACTATTGTATCGTGTAATGTAAGTTTGGAGATTTATATTCGGTTTTCCTTGAAAGAGCCATGATTATTGTATTATCATTTGGGCTAGAAATTTGGGGCATTACAGATAAACTATCAATAGGTCATAATAGTTGAATGTAATTCTCGTCAAGTCCTATTAAAAATAAGTCTTAGTAAAATCGTTGCTAAAAATATTTTTTTGTGACTTTTTTTGTATGTCGGTAAAAATTAACAATTAGTGACTTTTTTTTTAATCACGATTTATATAAATTGTTGCTAAAACTTACAATTAGTAACTTTTTTCTGTGACAAAATTTTTAAATTATCGCTGAAAGTTGAAAATTAATAACGTTTTTTGTGATGATTTTTTTAAACCATCGCTAAAACTTATAATTAGTAACATTTTTTGTGAGAATTTTCAAACTATTGTTGAAAATGAAATGTTAGTGACGTTTTTTAATAGTGTTGATGAAAAATGCCATTAATTATCATATGACCTATTGAATAATAAGTCCACTAGGACCTACACGTAAGTATCCCAAAAAATAAAAATAAAAATAAAAACTTTTAATAGCGATTAATAATTTAAATACATGTATTTAAAACAAATTATATTTAGACCAATAATATGATGACACATCATTATTGATCTCAATTTAATTGTATTAACATAATTTTAAAAAGAATTTAAATTTTAAAATTTTATTTTATAATTTAATAAAGGATGTATAATTTAAGAAACGAATATTGATCACATTCCTATGATAGTAACATAATTTAAGTAAGAATCCAAATTTAAAATTTTATTTTAAGAATATAAAATTAATTTATAGACCAATTATAATGTGACACATATTAACAAAAACTAAATAAAATAAAATAAAATGACAAAAAAGAACTACAACTTTCAACCTTAATAAGATGACAATGTTTTTGCAATTATAATAGTATATAGATAGATAGATAGATATTTGAAAAAATCCAAAAAAAAAAAAAAAATCAAGTTATTTATTTTTTTCAAATGTTTTTATTTTTATTTTTTACTTTTCAAGAGGGAAAAGTTTTATTTTTTACTTTTTATATATGTCATTTCCATCATTATTGATTCTATTATGATAGTGAGTGATTGTAATTCCAAAACTATTGTTATATTAATGGAATTTATTAGAAGAATTTAAATATTATTTTATTTAGCTAAATTAGATTTTAGACCAATTATAAGATGATACGTGTATTTTAGAAATTACAAAATTCAAAAAAATTAGATTGAGATTTCCAACCTCAAAGATGTAACAACATTTTTCCTTAATATATATATATATATATATATGGATTTGACTTTAAACTTTTTCTCTAAACATCTCATCCAATTTATATTTACATAAAACATACATTATATCAAAATTATTTTTTTAATGATTTTAAAATTAATTAACATACCTTATCATCATTATGAATAATTTTCTCATTTTGTTTTATATTGAAAGTAAATCTTACTATCCACAATGCTCTCGATACGTTTCGGCCTTAGAAGGTACTATTTTGTGTCACTAAATGTCACTATTATTTTCACCTAGAACTTTTGTTCAAAAATATAAAAATTAAATAAACATGTCACTATTTATATTCCTATTCATACAAGACTCTACTTTATCTAGCCATTCAAACTGACATAACCTATTTTCAAAATAAAAAATGCTATATACACAAAAGACAAAGAATTTGATAATCAAATAACACAACCCAACCCAAAAAATTCGTAACGTAACCAGTTCCAATTGAAGATACCCAAACTTTTAAATTTCAAAAAAAAAAAAGAAAAAAAAAAATTGATTCGATTGCATATTCTCGCAAAGAAACTAAATTAATTTGCGTACATTTACGAACCAAGGTCATTCCACCTCTAAAAAGCTCCTAACTTAAAAATAAAAATAAAAATGAATCTATTTAATTTAAGTGATCATATAGCGAGAATAAAGATTGATATAACCGACTCTACTTGAGTGGGGGGAGACAAGGGCTTAGTTTGGTTTGGTAAAGTCTAATAACCCACAAGCCTCAAGAGATTAAAAAGAGAGCAAATAGAGTCATATCATACAGAAACAGTTTAGAAATTATTGTTGATGTATTTGAGTAGATTACATTCTTTCTGTTTCCAAGCCCAGCCCAAGATTAAAATAAATAAAAATTGAACAAACAAGTAAATGGAAAGCGGGGGAAACCAGAGTTTGGAAGAGGGTTTCGCAGATGAGGGAGGTGGGGGAGAATGCAGAGAAAAGGGAGTTTGGGCATACCTTGATTTGATGATGATGATGATGATGTTCATGTAGAGTTGATCCGAACACTAGATTGGATGGAGTGAAGGGAGATGCTGAAGGAAGGAAGAGCAATTATTGCGACAATTAGGTGTGTTTGACAAGAAAAATTATGTAGTAGTCTTGGCGCATTGTCACATGGTGCCTCAACTCAATATGATTGGTTGAAATTAAGGAATTTGGTACTTTTTGTTAGGTTAGTAGAAGACAACTTTTTTTTTTTTTTTTTTGATCGGCAAAGAAAAATTTCATTAATAGCATGAAATTAAAGGTACAAGTAGATGAAATGCATCGAGAGAGATTCGGAAAGTCCAAAGACCCCTACTACTGCTACTCACATCCATACAACCAACCCCTTGGCCTCACGATTTTTTTTTTTAAAACAAAAAAGTTAAGAAGAACTTAACTATAAACAAAATACAAGATTTCCCACAACATCAAGCCACACAAACCGAACCCAAACACCAACTACAAAACAGCCAAACTAAACAAACCAACTCCCAATATTACTGCACTCCCATGCTGCTGCACTGCCAAGATCCACACACGCCTCCAAAGCCAAAACCTACGCCTGTTGCACACCCAAAGCCTACACATCTGCTGACTCACCATCATCAGCCCCTACCTCTACTGACTCACCATTATCAGCCCCTGCTTCCATTCTGCTGTTGCCCCTTGCGGACTCACCTACCACCTTGCTCCTGCCGCCATCATCATCCTCCACAATGCTCCGTCTCTACCCTGGTACACCAACCTCCTAACCTATAACAAGTGTTTAGTGGTGTGGAGCAATATTCCTTAGACCACCCAATAACCTCTTTTTGGCAAACGTTTTGGTTCGTTTCATAACAGAATACGTATTAATTCGAATAAATTATCACTTGTCACTAGTTACAAGAATTTAAGCAACAACAAAATATTGAAGAAATACAACAATCGACAGAGAAAAGAGAAATGGGGGGGTTGGAAAAGCTACTTGTTTAATCTATTCTTAAAATGGCTAATTTAGAACTACTCCTAAATAACTCTGCACGAGTGTGTTTGATGGTTGATTTTTTTCATTCTTCAAGTCCTCCATTTATACTTACTTGGCCACCTCATGTTGTAGCTATCAATCTATGATCTTCCTTGATCTTTGCTCCACTCAACCATATCCCATATTTTTATAAGAACTACTTGCAGATTTTGTGCTTTGACTTGATATTGATCCCTCGATTTTAGCATATGGTTTCTAATTGATTTCAACAAATATCTTTATTGGCTTTATTTAATCTTTTCAAGCCACATCATCATCTCTTCCATACCATGTTACTAGAATACTTGTCACGCTATGTTAGCATACCGGTTGATAGAAGTAATAAAAATAAATGTTGTCAAGGTTATTCTTTGAAATAAGTTTATAATTTCAATCGATAAACCATAATCGAATTTGGCTATAATTAATAGGTCACAGTTGACAGAAAAATAAAATGTGGTGCAAACAGCCCGTCGACAGAAATAATAATACGAACAACAGATGTGGCCAATGTTATTCTTTAAAGATAGTCTATGATTTCAATCGACAAACCATAATCGAATTTGGCCATAATTAATAGGCCACAATCGACAGAAAAATAAAATATGGTGCAAATAGCCCATCGACAGAAATAATAATAAGGACAACAAATATGGCCAATATTATTCTTTAAAGATAGTCTATGATTTCAATTGACAGACAATAATCAAATTTGGCCATAATTAATAGGCCACAATCGTCAGAAAAATAAAATGTGGTATAAATAGTAGTAAATCCAAACTTTAGAGGCTTCTCAAGAGCATCATTGTTATGCAGGTTTTTCCTTCTATGAGTTCTGATTATATAAAATGATGTAGGAAATGAAATGTAATTTCATATATAGAATCACTACAAAATTTAAATGACAAATCCATAATATAAAATAATATAGAATTGGTATTGGGTAAAGAAAAATGCACTGGAAAATAAGGAAAAAAAGGGTAATTTAGCATTAAAAAAAAATCATAATACTCTTGAAAGAAACGTGAAACAAAAAATTGGTATTGGTTTTGTGGATTATCTCAATTTACTATGAAAAACATAGTAATTTCAAGCTTGAAATGTTAAAAATATAACATGCATGCAATTCTTAACTTCAAAGCTTTCAAAACATGATCAAATAAGATAAAATGGTATGAAGCTCAAGGAATTTCCAAAACCAAGCTATGATCAAGGCATGCATGTGAGAATTCTTGGCAATTTAAACTCAAAATGTAAGAAATGTACATGCATGCTTGATATGGCTCAATTCTCTTCATTTCTAGCTTAATTCTTCAATTCCTCAACTTAATTCTCTTGAATTCATGGTCTAGAGACCATAATTCATAAGCCAAAGGGTTGAATTCTTACCTTCACTTCTCACTTAAGTTCTAGATGGTGAATTGACTGAGGTACTGTAGACACCCCATTTTTTACCATCCTCAAGACTTGGACGTCACCGCTTGAACACTCGGTGATTATCCATGTTCGTGTTCGTTTGGAGTTCTCGGAGTTCTTGGCTACGTGCCTTGCCTCAAGACCTCCGAACTTGACCGTTTTGTGTCTGGTTTTGCACCAAACACTTGTGCTTTGCCTTGGAGGGGCAGGGAATGCCTTGTGAGGCATCCCCATACACCACCGGCAGTGGCTAGAGGCCACCGGCTGGTTGGTGTTGCCATCGGCACTATATTGTGCCGGTCGGCACTCTTTTGTGCCGGTCGGCAGTCAATTTTGTCAAAATGACAATTTTGCCCTGCCGACTACTGTTCAGTTGCTTTTTGAGATATTTTGAAGCAGCTGTATAGCATTTGTTTCTCCTCCATACACGTATGGAGGGATGAGCCTTTGGTTTGCTTAGCTTGTAAGCTTTGTTGCCTACAAGAGAAGGCTCTCTTCTCTTGGCTCAAGGGTTAGAAAAATTAGACATTTTTAGAGAAAAAAGACAGAGAAGAAGCTCTGGTTCTAGGTTAGAACTTGTGTATCTATCCTATCTCTCTTTTCCTCTCTTGTTTCTACACTAGGTGCTTTAATCCATATTATTGTACACAAGCACCTAGTGTTTCACCTTCCTTCGGTTACTGAGGTTCTAAGGGATGGTTTTTGAAGTTTTTGGTTGGATTTGAGCTCAAGCAAGCAACAACATCAACCTTTGTGAAGGTGGTCTTCAAGGGTAAGAAACTACCCACTTTTACCCCATTTTTGCACTCCGTTTTTGCATAGTTTAGAACTGTTTTTGTGCTTAGCATTTAATACAAAAAGTTCTATTTTTTAGTCCTCTTTATTGTTGGTTAAGAGTGTTTTGTGCTTTGGGGAGGTTTGACCACCCTTAGGCCTCGAAAAGGCCTCATTTTGTGCTATTTTGTGAGAGCTCCGGGATTTTGGTGTTGGGGTCTCTTCATCACTGAAATCTTGAGGGATTTCAGTGGTGAAGATGATGCCTTGAAGTCCCAAGAAGGAGAGGGTCACCCCCTCTCCTTGTTGTCCTTGAAAAGGACCTATTTTGCCTGTTGAGGGAGCCCCATGTTTGGTTGTTTGTTGGTTATGCCATGGCTGTATTTTGTGCTCATATTGCCATATTATAACTTTGTATCATGTTGGTTTTAGTACTCCTTGCATGTTTTGCATAGATGCTTTGTAATGCCTCCTTAGTCCTTTAACATGCATTAGGTTGTGTGCCTCTATTCTAACATGTTTTAGGCTTAGATTCGTGAAGCTTGTATGCTTATTTTTCCATGAATAAGGTCTGTCCATGGTTACTTTGGTCGATCTTAGCTTGCATCACATAGCCTCTTTGCATTTGGCTTGTTAGCCTTAAGAGCATGAAAGTATAGCATGCCTTGCTTGCATTATTTTCAATGGTTTGGAACCATTTAGCATGCTATCTCAGTCCCTTATACATGCTTGAATGATTGCCTTGCATGCCTCTTTGAAGTTTTGAAAGCATATGTTGTATGCCTAATGATTTGGTCATTGTGTGTGCCTTGCTCTAGAGCCACTTAGATGCCATCTAGGAGGTCCCTTTTGTATGGTCTAGGGCTGCCTTAGACCTGTTTTAGGCCTTCTTGGCCTTGTGAGGCTTGGTTGGCTTAGCCATGGTTTAGGTCTCCTTTGGCTTGTCTTGGATGCTTGGACCATTTGTTGCATGCTTAGTCTATTTTGTTGCTTGGTTTGGCACCATGTCCAACATGATTTTAAAGCTTATATATGCATGTTAATATGTCCATGTTAGCCTCTTTTAAGTGTTCTTAAGGGTTGCTTGTTTATGCCTAAGTGTTGGATTATGTATGCTTGCATGTGTGCATGTATTGCATATATCTTAGCCTTCACTTCTATGGAATTTGGCCACTGATTTTAGGCTTATTTAGAGCTGCCTAACCTATGTGCAAGTCCATCCTCTTGTTGCTTGAATATGCTCCTTGAGTGTTGTAATGTATTGGTAAGTAAATGCATGTTATGAAGTCACATGCTTGTTTGCATGCTTGGACACCCACATTACACCTTGCATACTTGATGTTTGACATTGGTGTTTCATGCCTTGTATGTTTGTTAGCTTGTATGCTCCTTTGCATTGGCATGATTGCATACTAGTTGACATGTCTAGGATTGCATCACATAAACATGCATGCTCTACCTCTTGACCAAGTCATGATAGAGGCTTAGCACCCTTGTGTGTTTGTTTGGTTTGCATGCATTTGAAATAGAAGTTGCACATTTGGTTCTTTGGGCCATCATGCATGGAAATGCGTGATTGGTGGCCCGAGAATCGAGGCACATGCCCCTTTGAGTCACAAATATGATAAGGGGCATGATTGGTGCACACATTGTTGGAATTACATTGCCATGCAAGTTTTTGCCCTCTGCTGCTGTGAGTTGCAGGTTCTGCAGACATTCAGTGCCGGCCGGGAGTATTTAGTGCCGACCGGCAGTCTATTGATGGCCGATGGATGAATTTCGTGCCGGTGACCTCATGCTGATGCCGGTGGAAGTCCTACTCAGCCGATGATGTCCCTCAGTGTCCTGGGAGGCACTCCTGAGACTTTGGCAGTCTTCTGAGATGCAAAGCAGGGAAAACAGAGGCAATCTAAGCATGACAGTGCAATTCTGAGCAAGTCCCGAGCATGCGTTGCATCCGGCCCTCATCTCGAGGCAGTTTACTGCTTTAATTAGATTAATTAATTTAGTTGGACTGTAATATTTTAATTTTTTTGCGTAGTTCATTAATCTGTATTATTATTTCGGTCCCTCCGGGCGAGGGCATAATTGTAATAAGTGTGGGTGGGTGGTGTGTATATCTTCCAACCCCCATTTCTTTCTCCCTTTTACTTACCCGCTTACGATGGTAGATTAGGGCACGTCTATTTCAGCATACCTTATGCAATGCATCCGTGCATCCATGCATTTGTCTAAACATGCACCGGGCTCGATACATCATACAAACTGCATTGTATTCTAAATTCCAACTTGAATACGTGCATCAAATGATTGCATTTCACGTGCCATTTTAGGGTTAGCCGAGCCTACTCTAAATTGCATCCTTGCCTGTGTTGCATTAGCCACTTGACATGAACTAGGTCATGCATGTTTGCTAACTAGTTTCTTGTTTTGGCACGGAGTACGATGTAAGTATTTTACGCTTTAGCATACCACATGCGTGTGAATGTTGCCATGACAGTATGCTTACCATGCGGCTAAGTGCTTATGTGAGATAAACTGTTTGAATGCCTGTTGGTGGAGGTTGGGTTGCTTGAGTTGGAAAACTCATTGAAATCCGTGTTTTAGCCTATTTACGAGTAGCAAATTCCGAAGCATTTTCAAAACGAACGGATATGCAATATGGATTTCCAAATTAGGCAATCTAGTCTATACTTGTTTGCTGTGCGCATAACATAGTAATTCTAGGCCAATAATTGGAATAAGAGCATGTAATGTTTTCAAAATCGGATATCACGGTTAGTAGAGGCCGGTCTTCGAATCGGGCGAAAGGGGGTGCTCATAGCTGACCTTCCCCGATCGTACCCAAGCTCCCGAGCCAAGACTACTTTGGTTATGACGGACACGTGGCCTTCGGCACCGAGTCAGGGTTTCCTAAATTTCCCATTTTAAAAAATATTTAGGTGGCGACTCTGTATCTGGCAAAGCAGTCCATGCTTGGCACTACTTTTCAAAAATCTATTTTCTCAAACGATTTGCCAGATTTGGACTCTTTGGTTCAGATTTAGAACCGCAACAAACAACAGGGAGTCCGAGCTGTAGCGAGCCCCCCCCCCCCCCGCGGGCTTGTTATAGTTTCTGGCGACTCTACTGGGGAGTTTAGAGAGCTTGACTCGAACTCGTGATGTCCATTTTTTACTACACTTATGTGTTTCTTTGCATTGCATGTGCATTGGTGCGCCTAGGACACCGTGTTGGCCATCTGCTATTCCTGATCAGTTTGCCGGAGGCTTGTCTTGTCAAGGCATGTCCATAAGGCTGACCGGTTATGGCTCACAAGATGGGGAACACAAACCCCGGTTTTACCGGGGCACCCTTTTTGACCATTCGACCTAGTGCATATTCGGAATCCGTAGTGACCATCCCAAACTAGGACAGGTTGCTTACCCGATATAGGTTGTTTGAAACTGCTGTGTGCATAGTAAAACCCTAGCTCCTGACAAAATAGGACAGGGAAACCCTACCCCAACATAGGGGTGTATTGGCTCTCATTTATCTGCTATGTGCTTTTTAGAGTGTATCTCTGCAGGGGAACGCATATATCAGTTTGCAAAGTTTGAGCATCAGGCCTAAGGGCACTAGTATCAGTATTGTTGAGAATCGGGTTCTGGGTGTCGATTCGATTTTGAACAGAATCTGGGAACATGATCGATAGTAGAGTACGCTTGTCCGCCACATCCGTGTTTGATCTGTTTGGGGCTGAAATACTGCTTGTTTTCCGTTTCAGCTCAGAGATTCAGAGGGTCGATCCAGAACAGCTAGTGTCTTCTTCTTGCTGAGGCAGAACTGAACATGACGCAAAACTCAGAAGAGATTGTGGTCATGACGGCCGCGTTGAGTCAAGGAATCACCCTACAAGATGAGACTACTGTTGACATGCCACATCCATCTAGGTCGCCTGCCGTACATCCAATATGGACTCCTCAACTATATCAGGCTCACGAGCCTACTACATTTGAACTAATGGGAATGATAGGTGATCTTCAAAGATCCGTGGCGGATCTCACCTATGGAATGTCTGTTTCGCCACCAGCTGCACCATATTCCGGAGGCTTCATACCCCAGGAGCCCCCGCTACTGGGACGAATTGTAATTGAACTCAACCAACCGGAGATGACCTCCAGCTATGGTAATGACGTAGCAAACCAAACTCTAGATCAGGCCGAGGCCAGAGATAAAGGCAAGATGAAGACAAATGCCGACCCGATCGAACAACTGCTGTGGGCAGTAGAGGCCTTGAAAGCCGGGGGGATGAACAAGCAACAGATATCCGCAGTTGTGTCAAAAGCTGTGGAGAACGCTTTCCCCACTCTGCCTAAGGGCAGTTCTAGTCAATCAGAGAATCGGGACAGGCCCCGTCATGTCAAGACAGTTCTTCCCGCTCCCAACCTTGCATCTGGAAAAGATCAAAAATCCAAGGCCGCACCCGCCGATCTGTTCGCTAGTGCATCTAGTAAGAGTGCTCAGGCCCCAAAGTACCTGCCCCGAGGGCACAGGGTCTTCCACCCTCTCTATATGCCTTTGTCTAGGGCACTTTTGATTTTGGCCAAAAAGGGGCATCTTAAACCCTTGGAGCCCCGACCCCTACCGAAGAATCTCCCTACCACGCATGATGCTTCCTGTCAGTCGCATTCACCGCCACAGATCGGCCATGCCATCGATAATTTCCGCCTCCGTCATGAGGTACAAGATTTGATTGACAACGAGGTTATCCTCCCGCCTACCTCAACAAAGTCCGTCACCACTCAGTTGTTGGATTTCGAGGATCTGAATCGCAAGTATGTAATCGAAGGTGAACCGCTGTGGCGTTGTCTGGTACATTTTTGGATGTGGCGTTTGGCACGCATTTTTGAGCACCTGCCAACACTAGTTTTGTAAATCCTGACTTGGGTGTCGAGTCAGTCTTTTGTTTTGTTTTGAGTCTGTCTCTCTGTATTGAGTTAGTCTTTTTGCTTACAGAATCTGTCTTGTTGTAATGAGACAGTCTCCCTTGTATAGTATACCAGGTGATTTCGGGGTTGTTGCCTCAAACATCGTTTTGTCTTATAAATAGTTGTTTTTTCTTTTTTGAGTTTGTTTCTGCCGAGGAGCCAGTTATGCCAACAAATCTGAATGAAACAGCTGTGGCTATCACGTTCCGTATTTGTTGCTATTCGAATCAACCGTGCCAGAGAATGTGAATGGAACAACAGTGCGTACCGCCTGCTCTCTTGTGCCTTGAACATCGTATGATGACCTGAGCTTTTCATAAAACCCTTTTCAAACACTGCGGTGATAAAAACAAAGAGGAAGGAATTCCTCGGGTTTTTGCAAAATTTTGACCGTTTTGAGAGAAAGAGAGGCATGTTAAGCTTTTAATGAATGAAATCATGCTTGTCAGCGTGAGTACTGAGAAGGACCCTGGCCTGATCCAGACTGGTTCCACAATATCTTCAACACAAGCGATTTGTCGCTTTCGTAAAAACTTTCAAAAACAAAATATTTTGCGCAGTCTTGCGAAGACCTGTGTGGAATCGCTCTTGAGATTGTGCAGCCCAGGATCGCTCTCAGCCTCGAAATTCGATTTATCTATTGCAAACCGAAATCTGTTCAAAACATTCAATGCCATGAAACGCCTGTGTGGCCCATTTTGAAGCAGCCCTCGAGCAAGAGGCACCAAAGCCAGATCAAGGAGATCAGATCCCACCAGGCAAGGCTCATGAAGCAACCGTGATGGATTCTTCTGCAAATCAACACCACAGTCACTCTCTTGGATACAGAGAGGCTTCAAACTCAAAACCATTTGGCATGGGCTTGCTCCACTTTTACCCTTTGAGAGGCTCGCTGGGTCGAAAACCCAAAAGGGCGAACCAGGCAAAAGTTAGAGCAAAGAAAAATACAAAGAAGAATGCAAAAAAAGAAAAGAAAAGAAAAAATGCAAAAAAAAAAAAAAAAAAGAAGAAATGAAAAGAAATGAAAAGAAATGAAAGGAAAAGAAAAACAAAGCTTGCAAGGTTGAAAACCTGCAACAGGTGCCTTGGCAAAAATTAGAGCCTAAACAGTGAAGGTTAAAACACCCAAGTGTACCTTAACCGGAACTACATAAGGCTTGATTCCCATGTTTGGGATACGTAGGCAACTTCATCTTGAAGTCAAGCCCCCAACGCTTCCATAGCGTCTCAGTCCATGTCATGGTTTTGATCACTTTTGCCTCCTCTGAATCCAATATCTTGATTGCAGCAACCTGGAATTACGTGACCAACTTCATCTTGAAGTCCAAACCACCAACACCTTCCAGGTGACTGTGTCCATATATTGATTCAAACCGTCTTCGACTCCTCCGCGCCCGAGGGTCCGATCGTCGTTAACAAAGACTGGCTTACAACGTGCCGAGGCATCATCCAAACAAGGGGCAACTTTCCATTGCCATGCATCGCCACAAGTCGCCTTGAGTTGCCATCCAAACCAAGGGTAACTTTCCGTTGCCTTACCCCCCCTTTAGCCAGGGGCAATTTTCCATTGCCTCCGATCTGCGGTTGCGCATCTCGAGGGTAAGTTCCGTGCTCGTTTGAGCATTGACTGTTTGCAAAAATAGTTTTTGAAGATTTGCACTGAGGTTGACTTATTTTCTCAAAAACTGTTTCATTTTCAAAATTGGACCATGTTTGGACCCAAAAAGGAGAATTTTCAGTGCTCACAGCCTGACTTGCATGATTTCAAATCAAAAATTGAATAAGTGTGTTAATCCAATTCTCATTTTTGATCAAAACTGTTTTAGAAAACAAAAAAAATGGTCAAAATGACGAACTAGGGGCACAGTCGAGTCGGGTGTTCCGCCTCCCCCCTTTGTTATCAACGCACTGGCCAGAAAGGCACCCTATCTACCAGAAGAAGTAGCCGTGAGCTAGCTGTATCGGGCGTGAACCCGCGACTTCCTATTCATCTGTCAATCGCCCCGGGGAGGGATGAAAAATGAGAGAATAAAGAATAGAGAGGTGTAAGTTGAGAGAAAAGTGAGGAAAGGGTTTTTGTGAAAAAAAAAAACCGAGCCTGAGGGCCGAGTGATGTGAGAATCACAAATCAGAAAGGGTGGGAAATATGCTCGGAAGAACTGGCTCCTCGGGATCTGAGATCTTTTATTTTTCATAAACACCTCCGCGCGTCGTGTCTTTTGTTTTGTCAGTCTCAACTTTTGTCTTGAGTCTTCTCTGAGCGTGTCTTGTTGTGTTTAGGTCGTGTGCCTTATATTTCCTTTGCCGAATCTTTCCCGCTGTATTCAGTCGTGGACTCGATACCCCGGTTGTAAACCTTTCTTCATTACAAAATCGTTTATGCTCAGAGTGCTGTGCCGTTCTCTACATCCACGCGAGGCAAGGGAAGAAAAGGAAATTTGGGATATCCGAGTGTGTCTCAATTTCAGTCGGCTTCAGTTGTTGTGGTCTATCTTGTCAGATTGGGCTGTTTGTTCAGGGTTTGCTGTGTGCAGAATGAACCGAGTATTGTGTTGCAGGCCATATGTAGCCTAATCCCCAGCAGGATGTGGGCTGTGTGTTCGGATTGAGCAGTGATTTGTCTGAGTGGTTTGCTGTTTAGTTGGTTGGTTATCTGATCAGTACAGTGCGAGTGCTCAGTTTTCAGACAACAGATCCATATCATTTACATTTGAGGTGTAATATGATGCAATGCAGTGTAAACTATGAGATGTACAGATATAACACTCTTTTTAGACAAAAGGTTTGTTTCATATAATCTCTTCAAGTACAAAGTTTGAGGAAAACAAAAACACACTGTGGCGATACAAAAAGTACTCTATCTACCAACAAAAGAGAAAAGTAAAAGAAAAGAAATAAAAGAAACAAAGAAAAGTCCGGGTCATCAAGATCATCAATGGCCTCACGGGATCTGTCCTCGCCTCTTCTGGGCGAAGTCCAGAGCATCACCGAAGTGTCACCGCTCGAGCCCGAGCGAAGCCGCCCCTGGCCTCCTCGGATGACTCCGCCTCCTCCTCGGACTCGTCCCGAATCGAGCCCGCGAGCCGCTTCCCAACGTAAGTCGTCCCTCTCGCACGGGATATATCCTGCCATCTCGGGTAGACACGGGAGGTCTAGATGGAGCGTCACCACCCACTGGAGGAATCGGGAAGGGAGGCTGAAAAGTACAAAAGGCAAATGCATCAGTATACATGAAGCAGTTTATTAATGTAGTGTATGAGTATGAATGCCATGGCGGTTTGAAACAGTCACGATGTATGAATCTGATATGAATGCCGTGAGCGCTTTATCGCGTAATCGCAGGTATGAAATCTGATTTGTGAGTCGTGAGCGATTTATCGCTGTAAGAATCGTGTATGAATCTGATGTATCAAGTGCCGTGAAATTTGGGTATCCATGTTGTGTTATGCATCGATTATGCGGGCGCTTTGTGTATGGATTGAAGCTATGACAGAGAGAACATACCGGAAGGCCGTAAAAGGCTAGGAACTCGAAGGTTCGCTGCAGCATCCCCGTCATGGAGGCATTCATCTCCAGTAACTACCGGGTGTATCCAGAAGACGCCTGCAAGGGAATCAGATGCATCAATATTCTGTGGAATATCAAATAAACTAAAATGAAATGACTGTACAAAAATGCAGTAATACATACCGGAGGCAAGTCGGGGACACCGACAAACTCGTGATCAGCCGGCGGAGGGGCGAAGGGAATCTGATAGGTCGCCCCATTCAACCCTCGGAAAGTCAGCAAAGTAGGCAGGGCGGGCCAACTGGCCTCCCGTCCTCTCTGAACTTCGCCTCTGCCGCGGACTCGAGCCCTCCTCGGCGCTTCTCCTCCTACTCCTGCTTCGACCGCTGGCGCCGCAGGTCTCTCTCTCTCAGCTTGGCGACCACCGCTCAGAGGCCGCATGATGAAGGTCCGGACGTACTCCGAGTAATCGCCCTCGCCTCTGTAGCCACTCGCCTCTCAGCCGATGGTGTAGTCCGCCATCTGCTCAGCGGTGAAACGCTCGGTGTCCCTCATATGCTCAGGAGGGTGTACCAGGACTATTCTGCCAGTAGCCTGTGGTCCGACGCAGAAGCGCAACCAGGTACCAAGCCCAACAGACCGGGCCCTCCAGCAGAATCCGGTAACGCGAGGTCTCGACGGTGCCGGCAAACCGATCCCGCATCATCGCTGGCAAAGGAGCCCACGGCTGCCAGGTGATCTGAAATTGAAATATAGTTTGTTACCTACTGGTATTGCAAATATACAGTGGAAAAGCGAACCTTAAATGAACTGCAAGTAAAACATACCTCAGTGGGAGTGATGGTGTCGAAGTAGCGGCGGAAGAAGCCGAACGTCTCCCGCGGCCGCCGTGTGCACCTCGGGTCATAGCGGCGTGAGAAGGGGATGACTAGAGGAGTCTCCGTCTCTGGCACTGGCTCCAGCCTGGGAAAGTAGGCATAGACCCACAACTGCAAGACAGATGTCAGTATGACTATCGGATCAAGCAGAATACAGAATAAAGTAGAAATAACAGAGCCGTGTGTTGTGCAGTGTATTGAGCAGAGAATGTGTGTACAGTGTGAGTAGTGTACATCGGTAAAGCGTAGTATGTGTGCGTGTATAAAGATACTGATCCGTGAAACAGACTACAGTGTGTGCAGTGTGCAGAGTACAGAAAATGTAAAGCAGAAATGGAAAGCGGAAAAGGAAATGTACCTCCCAAGCACGCCAAGAACCCCGAAACAACCGTTACGCCATGAGACCGAGCTCATATAGCCAGAGGGTGGCGAGCCGCACCACCCCAATCGAACGCAAGATATCTCGACATCCACCAGTCTTGGCGAGAAGGCGTGTTCGCGTCCGTAATCGTCATCCCAAACGAAACAAGGAAGCTATCCACGGCCTCTGAGTCATCGCCGAAACTGCGTCGGCGAGAAGCCGACCTCGAATCGCACCTCGAACCAGGAGTAGCGGACGAAACCTGGACGTGCAAGAGGTGGCGCCTCGCCAAGCAAATAGATCTGAGCAGCAGTCCACTCATCCATATCGATGTCAAAGGGGATCGGATCACCCCCCACACCGATGCCTGTGAGCATCGAGAAGTCGTAGGGAGTCATCGTCATGTCTCCCGCCACGGATAGGTGGAATGAATCGGTGGTGTCCCACCACCTCTCTGCCAGGGCAGCTAGAAGAGGCCTGCAAGCAGTAAGCCGGGTCAGACCCCTGCAGAAAGCGCCGAAGCCGGCCTGGTCCACGATACGTCGAACCGCCTCGGGAAGCTCCGCGTACCAATCTCGAGCCGCGACGTTCCCATACCCGCGGATGGTATGGGAATCTCCCTGTTTTCAAACAAATAGCAGCAAAGCAATATGAAATGTACAATTTTGAAGAAACAGTGGTTCAGTGCCAATCTAGCATGTGTGCAAGTTTTTCAGATTCAAGCAGATACCGGGTGCCGGTGTGCTTACGGTGAACTACAACGTGTGATGCGTCAGCGTGTTTGAGGGGTTCAGTGCAAATATGGCATGTGTGCAAGCTTTTTAGATTCAAATAAGTGCTGGGTGTCGGTGTGCTTACAGTGAACTACAACGTGTGATGCGTCAGTGTGTTTGAGGGGTTCAGTGCAAATATGGCATGTGTGCAAGCTTTTTAGATTCAAATAAGCACTGGGTGTCGGTGTGCTTACAATGAACTACAACGTGTGATGCGTCAGTATGTTTGAGTGGTTCAAGATAGATATGGCACGCGTGCATATTTTCAGATTCAAGTAGATGCTGGGTGTTGGTGAGTTTGTAGTGAAATGCGGTGTGTGCCGTGTGTTTGGGTGATTGAGGCTAGTGCAGTGTATGTGCATGTGTCCGTCTTAAACAGATATCAATTGTAAGCATGATTGCAATCGACTACAAAGGAACAAAGGTATCGTAATCAAGCGCTTAAAGAACGAAAACAACTTTGAGCTAATGCTTCTACATTGCAGAAAGTAAAACAGGGAAGAGTGTTACCTCGGAAGCGCCAAAGGATAGGTGAGAGGTCGGCTCGCATAGGAGGAGCTCTGGGTCCAGTGCTCGGTCAAAGCTACGAAAATGGCGGAGTCCATCCGGTGGTAGCACATGAATCGCTGGGCGGTAGGTCACCGGGTCGAAAGGACGCTCGCTCAACGGGAGAAGCTCGACCCCGGGATCCATCTCATGATCCGGGGGATTCCCGACGTGTGGAACGTCGTCAGCCATGGCAATGGTAGTGAGAAAATGGCAGGAAAAGCCGGAATGCGAAAAGCCAACCGAAAAAGTCAACCCCGAGCGGGCCGAAAATGGCCGGAAAGGCCGGAAGATGAAAAGGCACGGAAATGAATAGGAAACCGAGGGGAACAAGTCCCGAAAAAGTGGAAATAGCAAAAGAGGCACCGAAATAAAGATTTGTTCTGTTGAAAATGTGCGAAACGCGATGAACTTCGCGAATCGAACGACGAAAATGGCGCGAGAACGCAAAGAAACGGAGAAATGAGGAGAGAAAAAGGCTCTCTCTCGAGAGAGAGTTGATTTTCGGCGGTGGAGAAGTGAGAAAATAGGGTTGGGAACCCTATTTTAAAAGACCCATTGCAAAAAGTCGAAACTGTCCCCGATCAGCAACTTTTGGCCGGTCGGCACTATTATGTGCCGGTCGGCACAATATTGTGCCGGTGTAACTTTTATGCAGCCGGTGGCCACCTAGTCCAGCCGGTGATGTTGCCACAGCCTTGTTTAGGCCATGTGGGTAGTTTCTGGTCTTCATAGCTCAAGAAAGTGCAAGAAAGTGAATCCCTGATGCTCAACCGGCCTCCGTTTTGACCTCGGACCGTGTTTTCTGGTCGTGGCACTCAGATTCAAGCAAAGATTGTATCCTTTTGTCTTTTACAAGATTCAAAAGTTGCCCCCTGTGCGTTGCACGCATCCATCACATTGTCCGGCGTCGTGATCGCTACCGCCTTTGCACGTCCCTTGCGACTTGCACCGTTTTGCATTTTCGTATGGCATGCGTGTCATACTTGCATTTCATTTTCCATTCAATAGGTATGCGTGCCTCATTTTGCATTTCATTTGCATCTCGAGGTACGCGTGCCTCGTTTTGCATTTCATTTTCCATTCAATGAGGTATGCGTGCCTCATTTTGCATTTCATCGCATCTCGAGGTATGCGTGCCTCATTTTGCATTTTATTTTCCGTCTAATGAGGTATGCGTGCCTCATGTCCATTTCAGTTTTGCATCTTGAGGTATGCGTGCCTCACTTTGCATTTCATTTGCATTTCGTTCTGCATTTTGCATCCATGAGGTATGCGTGCCTCATCTTGCATCTCATTTTGCATTTCATCGCGCTATTTTGCGCGCCTCATTGTTTTTCCTTGGTCTGGCGAGACCTTAAACACGCACGGTCTAGGAGACCTTAAATCCTTGGAGGGTGCGAAACCTTCACCATATGTGCACGGTCTAGGAGACCTTAAATCCTCGGGAGGTGCAAGACCTTCGGTGCATTAAGGTGTGCACCTCATCGCATTTGGCATGCATCGTATCGCACTGTCTTGTGCACTCGCGTTGTCCAACGCATCGCGCTATTTTGCGCATTTCATTGCATTTTGCATGCATTCAATCGCGCTATCTTGCGTATCGCGCTGTCTTGTGCACCATATCTCAATTCATGCATTGTCATGCATTCGTAAAGTCGCGCGTTGCCGCGCATTTCAAACTCATGCATCGTGCATTCTAAGCCGTGCGTTGGCGCGCATTTCAAAAAAAAAAAAAACAAACAACATGCATTGTCATGCATACATTTTGCATCCCGGTCTAGGAGACCTTAAATCCCCTGAAGGTGCAATTCCTTTGGTGTTTGTCGTGCCCGAACGACTTTCAGTGGTCTGGTAAAGCCACCTGTCTGTGTATGCGGTGAGTTCCTAGAAGACCAACTGAGGACGGTGGAAACTAGAGTTCGAATGGCTTATGCCTAGAACGTAAAGATTCGGAATTTCTGAGACTAAAGTTTGGTTTAAATACCCAGGGGGTGTACCCTCGGCTTGAAGTCTGTATGGAAGCCCCATAGGTTGAGGCAGCATGTCTGCGCCTCAATTCTGGATACTGAACCAACCTAGTATATCGCCCTGTTGGTAAGATAGGGAAAACTGCAATCATAGCCATTGCATCATACTACACTGTCACGCATTGCATTGTAAACACATGCATTGTCATGCATCATTGTAAATATTGCATATGTCATGCATTTCAAAAAATCCAAAAAAAAAAAACCATGCATATGTCATGCATTTCATTGTAATATAGTGCATATGTCATGCATCCTTTGTAAATATTCATTCCATTGCGTATTGTATATATTGCATTTTAGTTGCATGCATCTACCACATCATCTTCCATCTATGGCTTGCGCCTTTCCTTGTTGAGCTTGGTCTGGTATGTGCCCTTACTTTTCACGTTGAAGCACAGTTCTGCATGTGTACGCGCCTATTCCTTGATGAACTTGGTTTGAGGGTGGCGGCACCTTTTCTGTGTTAGACATGGCTTGTATGCGTACATGCCTTTCTTAGGCAAAATACGGTTTGGCCGCATGCCATATCCATTGTAGATATTACATTGTAGTGTAATATATTGCATCCAGCACTAGGATCATTGTTCTTTCCTCAGCGGGTTGTCACCCCACTTATGTCAATCCACCCAATACTTGTTCTTGTGTCCGTCTACATCACTCATAGTTCAGACATCGTTCTATGGTAGACGGACTCGTTACTTCCATCAATCTATTTGACATATGTGTAGTTTCAAACCGCTCATGATTGAATCATGAGTAAATTGCTTTGCATGTAGTTTGCATAATTTCAATTGCATTGCATTATCATTTGCATTGTTTATACATCATTTTGTATATATTGCATATCATCTTGCATTCATTTCGCATTGCCATGCATATTGCTAACAACATTGTACCTGTTAAGTTTGCTTTCTTTGCAGGCACGATATTGTATGTACGGCTCATTTGAGGCCGGTGCAACTGGACGAGCCGCACAGATATTGTATCCTCCAAGTGAGACGCACAGAGAATTGCATAATTCTCTTACATCCTTTCTGCATTATACTGTAGTTTGGCGCTTGCTAGCTTATAACTGCGTTATGCGTTTGCCGTTCTGACTTCCTTTGCATGATCATAAGTTATGCTCGGCCTTTTGCATTTTCAGTTGCATTTTGCCCCTGCCTTCGGGCGCATATCTTGTTTGCGCTTTGTATGTTTCTCCAAGTCTTCAGCCTTGTCAAAAATTGGTCGTCTCTGGGCTTTGACATTCACTCTAGTCATTGTTATGACTTCCGAGTTCTGTCAAAGAGGGGCAACTGTAGACACCCCATTTTTCACCGTCCTCAAGACTTGGACGTCACCGCTTGAACACTCGGTGATTATCCATGTTCGTGTTCGTTTGGAGTTCCCGGAGTTCTCGGCTACGCGCCTTGCCTCAGGACCTCCGAACTTGACCGTTTTGTGTCTGGTTTTGCACCAAACACTTGTGCTTTGCCTTGGAGGGGCAGGGAATGCCTTGTGAGGCATCCCCACACACCACCGGCAGTGGCTAGAGGCCACCGGCTGGTTGGTGTTGCCATCGGCACTATATTGTGCCGGTTGGCACTCTTTTGCGCCGGTCGGCAGTCAATTTTGTCAAAATGACAATTTTGCCCTGCCGACTACTGTTCAGTTGCTTTTTGAGATATTTTGAAGCAGCTGTATAGCATTTGTTTCTCCTCCATACACGTGTATGGAGGGATGAGCCTTTGGTTTGCTTAGCTTGTAAGCTTTGTTGCCTACAAGAGAAGGCTCTCTTCTCTTGGCTCAAGGGTTAGAAAAATTTGACATTTTTAGAGAAAAAAGACAGAGAAGAAGCTCTGGTTCTAGGTTAGAACTTGTGTATCTATCCTATCTCTCTTTTCCTCTCTTGTTTCTACACTAGGTGCTTTAATCCATATTATTGCACACAAGCACCTAGTGTTTCACCTTCCTTCGGTTACTGAGGTTCTAAGGGATGGTTTTTGAAGTTTTTGGTTGGATTTGAGCTCAAGCAAGCAACAACATCAACCTTTGTGAAGGTGGTCTTCAAGGGTAAGAAACTACCCCCTTTTACCCCATTTTTGCACTCCATTTTTGCATAGTTTAGAACTATTTTTGTGCTTAGCATTTAATACAAAAAAGTTCTATTTTTTAGTCCTCTTTATTGTTGGTTAAGAGTGTTTTGTGCTTTGGGGAGGTTTGACCACCCTTAGGCCTTGAAAAGGCCTCATTTTGTGCTATTTTGTGAGAGCTCCGGGATTTTGGTGTTGGGGTCTCTTGACCACTGAAATCTTGAGGGATTTCAATGGTGAAGATGATGCCTTGAAGTCCCAAGAAGGAGAGGGTCACCCCCTCTCCTTGTTGTCCTTGAAAAGGACCTATTTTGCCTCTTGAGGGAGCCCCATGTTTGGTTGTTTGTTGGTTATTCCATGGCTGTATTTTGTGCTCATATTTCCATATTATAACTTTGTATCATGTTGGTTTTAGTACTCCTTGCATGTTTTGCATAGATACTTTGTAATGCCTCTTTAGTCCTTTAACATGCATTAGGTTGTGTGCCTCTATTCTAACATGTTTTAGGCTTAGATTCATGAAGCTTGTATGCTTATTTTTCCATGAATAAGGTCTGTCCATGGTTACTTTGGTCGATCTTAGCTTGCATCACATAGCCTCTTTGCATTTGGCTTGTTAGCCTTAAGGGCATGAAAGTATAGCATGCATTGCTTGCATTATTTTCAATGGTTTGGAACCATTTAGCATGCTATCTCAGTCCCTTAGACATGCTTGAATGATTGCCTTGCATGCCTCTTTGAAGTTTTGAAAGCATATGTTGTATGCCTAATGATTTGGTCATTGTGTGTGCCTTGCTCTAGAGCCACTTAGATGCCATCTAGGAGGTCCCTTTTGTATGGTCTAGGGCTGCCTTAGACCTGTTTTAGGCCTTCTTGGCCTTGTGAGGCTTGGTTGGCTTAGCCATGGTTTAGGTCTCCTTTGGCTTGCCTTGGATGCTTGGACCATTGGTTGCATGCTTAGTCTATTTTGTTGCTTGGTTTGGCACCATGTCCAACATGATTTTAAAGCTTATATATGCATGTTAATATGTCCATGTTAGCCTCTTTTAAGTGTTCTTAAGAGTTGTTTGTTTATGCCTAAGTGTTGGATTATGTATGCTTGCATGTGTGCATGTATTGCATATATCTTAGCCTTCACTTCTATGGCATTTGGCCACTGATTTTAGGCTTGTTTAGAGCTGCCTAACCTATGTGCAAGTCCATCCTCTTGTTGCTTGAATATGCTCCTTGAGTGTTGTAATGTATTGGTAAGTAAATGCATGTTAGGACTAACATGATTGAATGAAGTCACATGCTTGTTTGCATGCTTGGACACCCACATTACACCTTGCATACTTGATGGTTGACATTGGTGTTTCATGCCTTGTATGTTTGTTAGCTTGTATGCTCCTTTGCATTGGCATGATTGCATAGTAGTTGACATGTCTAGGATTGCATCACATAAACATGCATGCTCTATCTCTTGACCAAGTCATGATAGAGGCTTAGCACCCTTGTGTGTTTGTTTGGTTTGCATGCATTTGAAATAGAAGTTGCACATTTGGTTCTTTGGGCCATCATGCATGGAAATGCGTGATTGGTGGCCCGAGAATCGAGGCACATGCCCCTTTGAGTCACAAATATGATAAGGGGCATGATTGGTGCACACATTGTTGGAATTACATTGCCATGCAAGTTTTTGCCCTCTACTGCTGTGAGTTGCAGGTTCTGCAGACATTCAGTGCCGGCCGGCAGTATTTAGTGCCGACCGGCAGTCTATTGATGGCCGATGGATGAATTTTGTGCCGGTGACCTCATGCTGATGCCGGTGGAAGTCCTACTCAGCCGATGATGTCCCTCAGTGTCCTGGGAGGCACTCCTGAGACTTTGGCAGTCTTCTGAGATGCATAGCAGGGAAAACAGAGGCAATCTAAGCATGGCAGTGCAATTCCTGGCAAGTCCTGAGCATGCGTTGCATCCGGCCCTCATCTCGAGGCGGTTTACTGCTTTAATTAGATTAATTAATTTATTTGATTAATTTAGTTGGACTGTAATATTTTAATTAGTTTGCGTAGTTCATTAATCTGTATTATTATTTCGGTCCCTCCGAACAAGGGCATAATTGTAATAAGTGTGGGTGAGTGGTGTGTATGTCTTCCAACCCCCAGTTCTTTCTCCCTTTTACTTACCCGCTTACGATGGTAGATTAGGGGACGTCTATTTCAGCATACCTTATGCAATGCATGCGTGCATCCATGCATTTATCTAAACATGCACCGGGCTCGGTACATCATACAAACTGCATTGTATTCTAAATTCCAACTTGAATACGTGCATCAAATGATTACATTTCACGTGCCATTTTAGGGTTAGCCGAGCCTACTCTAAATTGCATCCTTGCCTGTGTTGCATTAGCCACTTGACATGAACTAGGTCATGCATGTTTGCTAACTAGTTTCTTGTTTTGGCACGGAGTACGATGTAAGTATTTTACGCTTTAGCATACCACATGCGTGTGAATGTTGCCATGACAGTATGCTTACCATGCGGCTAAGTGCTTATGTGAGATAAACTGTTTGAATGCCTGTGGGTGGAGGTTGGGTTGCTTGAGTTGTAAAACTCATTGAAATCCGTGTTTTAGCCTACTTACGAGTAGCAAATTCCGAAGCATTTTCAAAACGAACGGATATGCAATATGGATTTCCAAATTAGGCAATCTAGTCTATACTTGTTTGCTGTGCGCATAACATAGTAATTCTAGGCTAATAATTGGAATAAGAGCATGTAATGTTTTCAAAATCAGATATCACGGTTAGTAGAGGCCGGTCTTCGAACCGGGCGAAAGGGGGTGCTCATAGCTGACCTTCCCCGATCGTACCCAAGCTCCCGAGCCAAGACTACTTTGGTTATGACGGACACATGGCCTTCGACACCGATTCAGGGTTTCCTAAATTTCCCATTTTAAAAAATATTTAGGTGGCGACTCTGTATCTGGCAAAGCAGTCCATGTTTGGCACTACTTTTCAAAAATCTGTTTTGTCAAACGATTTGCCAGATTTGGACTCTTTGGTTTAGATTTAGAACCCCAACAAACAAAAGGGAGTCCGACCTGTAGCGAGGCGCCCCCCGCGGGCTTGTTACAGGTACCAAGCCAATTCCCTTGAGTTTTCTAGCAATTCCTCCCATTCTTCTTCTTGAATTCACTCTCTTCCTAAGATCTCACCCTCCCTCACGTTTTGTTTGTTTGAGTAAGCTAAAAAATGTGTGAAAAGAGGAGCTGAGCACATACTAGCCTTATATAGGCTTAGTTACTTGTGACTAGTTAAAGCTAATCAGATGGACATTAATTAATCTAATTTAATTGCTCCGAATCGAATTTCAATTAGAATTACCATAAATTTCTAAAAATCACAAATAACACATAACCCAAATCAATTTCATGATTGGATGCCAATAACGCTGTTAATTTGTAGAACGAGACAGAAATGCAGACAGATCTTTTTAAGATAGACAGATAGAAACACAAATAATGCAACACACATGTAATTAATTCATAATTTCATCTTATTTACTCATTAAGCATATTTAATCATGGATTAAATGTCACGCCCTCAAAATAATACAAAAAATCCATCATTTTAGACGTACAATGATGTACGAGAAATAAACATCTTTCTATTAATCAGAGTAGTTCTTACAGAAATATTACATGCTAATAACAAAACAAATGCCCTAAGGGCTTACAACTTTCCAAGTTAACACTTGGTTACAAAAAGAGAAGAGTACTAACTCAATATATCTTAAGCCCTTGGCTTGAATTTACATATAATACATCAAAGAAAGCAAAACAACAAAAGCAGTCTGTCTGCCTCTAGTATCCCAAACTATGCCCTTGGAAGTGGCATGCTTCCTGTACCTGAAAATGGTGTCCCATATAGGGTGAGCCACAGCCCAGTAGAAATGCACTAAACCAACCATGAACAATGGCTAAAAGATTAGCAGTTGATAGATGGTCAACACTTGTACATTCGTTTACATCACATTACTGTTCCATGACATTCGTGTCCATGCTATAATTCACTTTCCATTTCTTTTTAAACTTAGAGTTTGAAAGCAAGGCTCAGTGCCCTGGCCAAATCATTTGATGAGATCATAATTCATCACTAAAACACTTTCGAAATTTATGATGGATATACATGTTGGTGTCGTATCTAAGTCAAACAAAACATTTCCATATTTCTCAAACGATATACATTTTAGTGCTATATCAAATCAAACAAACAATTCCATACTTCACGAATGATAATGATATACATTTTAGTGCTATACCAAATCAAAACAAACACTTCCATAAGTCTCAAACAATACACATTGTAGTGCTGTATTAATGAAACAAAAACACTTCTAATTCGCAGCCTGATACACATTGTAGTGCTGTATCACTGTCACACAAAATCCGGTTTAGAGGTCCAGCCGCTTTCTTCCAATAAGCCGTGGAGTACAGCCCCTTTCTCCTCCCACACAAACAATGTATATAAACAATTATCATATACAAATTCAATCTATCAATACAAGATTTTGATGTATTAAACCAATCGCCATGTTCAGTAGCATACTCAATAGATTAGTTTTAGTTTGCCTAACCTTCATGCATTGTCTACAACAATCAAAACTATCCTCTACCGATAGCCCCAAGCAGTTATTTCTAAACAGGAAATAAATGCATTAAATGGAAATAACATCAACATTTTACATACGTGAGTGGTAAACGAATCCAACTACACCCTTTAATCCCGTACATTTCCAATTTCAACATTCTCAATCAAAACTTCTTTTCTCTAAATTAATTACACAAATTAATTCATCTATGTAATTAAGGCTTTACCCATAATCTACATAACAACCCTAAGGTTCCACTTTTCTTCAATAGATCAACACTAATCTCATTTCTTTATGCCAAACATGCATCTAGGTTCATATATTTGTAAAACCCCATCTTTTGTAAAATTGCACAAAGACCCAAACTTTCTCAAAATTACCCAACAACCCCCAACATATCAAAATGCTAAGATTCAAAGACAAAGCTCATAAAGAGGAGTAGGATATCCCTACCTCAAAGTTTAAGCTCAAACGGAGATGAAGACCAAAATCCAACGTGCTCCAAATCCCAAGTTTTTAGATTAAAACGAAGCCCTCGACAATCAACACAACTTTCACAAAGGCCGAAAGAAAGGGAAGCACTCTAACTAGATCAAACCCTAGAGAGAAGGGAGTTTCTAGAGAGAGAGGCTCTCAAAATATCTTTTTAGAAGGTAAGAGAGAGAGAGAGAGAGAGAGAGAGAGAGAGAGATTGTAAGAAGTGATTCAAAAATGCCTTATAGCCAATTGATATACGACAGGTCTGCTCGAGCGGAAAACACAACGCTCGAGCGTCAAGAACAAAAATCTGAGTCCGCTCGAGCGCCAAGACATAAAAGCAAAGCACATCCGTTCAAGCATGAAAAACCAGTCCGCTCGAGCGCAATTTTTCCCCTCCTAGAACTTATACCAAAAATGCACTGTCCGCTTGAGCGCCAACAAGCCTGCTCGAGCGTAGAAATCACACCTGCAGAAGTTTTGCAGGGCACAAAATATTGGGAGTATGTAAACCCCACTCGAGCTCAAATAGACTAGCTCGAGCGTGACACCAAAGAAACGAACTCTGCTCGAGCGCAGAATCAACTGCTCGAGCGTAACACCAAAAACCTGGGCAACAACACTTGAGACCAAAACTCAACCCACTTGCTCGAAACAAGCCCAACACATCCTAAAACTCAAGAAATTGAATCAAAGGATGATAATAAGATGGATACTACTACCTACTCCACGGAACCAAGGTCCGGAATACGACAAATACAGTAAAGGAATACCGGGATCGCTATATTATACGTTAATCATGGGTCGGGATTGTTACAGTCTTTTCCCCTTAAAGAGTTTGGTCCTCCATACTCGAATTACCTTCATTTTGGTAGAATATCGGATCCAAAGGAAACAAGCCAGGGTATCTCTTCATCATGTCTTCTTTAGTTTACCAAGTTGCATAAGTCTTTCTGTGGTTTTGCCAATCAACTTTTACCAACAGTATTTTTTTATTCCTCAATCATTTGATTCTGCGATTCACAATCTTAATTGGCCTCTCTTCATACGTATAGTCGTCATTCAGAAGCACATGGGTTAGCTCAATCACATGGAATGGATCTCACAAATATTGCCGAAGCATCAAAACATGAAAAACATTGTGCATATATTCCATAACCGGAGGTAAAGCTACCCGATAAGTCACCGGGTTGATTTTCTCAAGAATCTCATATGGCCCAACATATCTCGGTGTTAACTTGCCTTTCACTCCAATCATGTCTGACCTTTCATAGGAGTCACTTTGATAAACACATGATCCCCGATGTTGTATTCTCTATATCACCTTCGGACATCTACATAACTCTTTTGGTGGCTTTGTGCAGTTTTCAATCTTTGTTGAATCAATTTCACATTTTCCATCGTTTCTTGCACAAGTTTCGGTCCCAATAAAGGTCTAGCACCTACCTCAGCCTAACAGATTGGAGAACAGTATTTTCTACCATACAGAGCTTCATAAGTAGCTATTCCAATGCTTGAGTGATAGCTATTGTTATATACAAATTCGGCCAATGATAAGTAGGTCTCCCATTTTCCTTGAAAATCTAACACGCACATTCTGAGCATATCTTCCAAGGTTTGATTGGTTCGTTTAGTTTGGTCATTTGTCTGCGAGTGATAGGCACTACTCAGTCGCAGTTCAGTTCCTAAAGTCTGTTGTAAACTCTGCCAGAACCTTGACGTGAACTTGGAATCTCTATCAGATACAATGGATACTGGCACACCATGTAATCTCACAATCTCATTCACATAGATGTTAGCTAACTTATCCACATTATAACAAGTTTTAATAGGCAGAAAATGGATAGATTTAGTCAAACGATTAACTATGACCTAAATAGAATCCATACCTCGAGAAGAGTGAGGCAGTCTAACAAAGAAGTCCATCGTGATATGCTCCCATTTTCATTCTGGTATTGAGAGCAGCTAAAGTAACCCAATAGGTTGTTGATGTTCAGCTTTCACCTGTTGATAATACAAATACTTAGCCACGAAATCAGCAATGCTTTTCTTTATTCCAAGCCACCAGAAGTTTTGTTTCAAGTCATGATACATCTTTGTATTTCCCAGATGCATAACAAATTTTGAATTATGAGCCTCGGTCATAACTTGTTTTCTCAATTCAGAATGGTCCAGTGCACAAAGTCTACCCTGGAATTTCAATACATTATTCTCTAATGCAAATCCTAGCTTTGGTTTTGTTTCGATCTCATCAACAATTTTCTTGAAGAACTCATCTTCAAGTTGTTTCTCTCTAATTTCTTCAATGATTCTAGGCAGAGATGGTAGCTAAAATCCCGCTATGTTTACACAACACAATTTCAATCTCACTTTTCTCTAAGTCACATAACAATTCTCTCTGGCCAATGAGCAGGCATGACAGATTTCCAATGGATTTTCGGCTCAAAGCATCTGTCACTGTATTTGCCTTCCCTAGATGGTACAAGATCTGTAAATCGTTGTCTTTAATCAACTCGAGCCATCTCCTCTGTCTCATGTTCAATTCTTTCTAAATGAAAAAATATTTTAAACTCTTGTGATCGATATACACTTCACAAGTTATGCTATACAGATAATGATGCTAGATTTTCAAAGCAAAGACCAGAGTGGCGAGTTCAAGGTCATGGGTCAGGTAATTCTTTTCATGTGGGTGAAGTTGTCGAGAAGCATAAGCAATTACTTTCCTATTCTACATTAACACACACTCCAAGCTTTTTTAGGAAGCATCGCTATAAATCTGAAACCCATCGGTTCTGTTAGGCAATGTCAAAATTAGTGCAGTTACCAGTCTAGTTTTTAGTTCCTAAAAGACTGATTCATGCTGATCAGTCCAATCAAATGGTATATTTTTCTGTGTTAACTGTGTCAATGGCATAGCAATTTTTGAGAAATCTCTCACAAATCTTCTGTAGTAGCCAACAAGTCCCAGAAAACTCCTAACTTCTAACACATTCATTGATCTTGGCCAGTCTACAATAGCTTCAATTTCTGTGGGTCAATAGAGATGCTATCTTTATTAATAACATGCCCCAAAAAGCTTACACTGTCAAGCCAGAATTCACATTTGGAGAGTTTTGCATACAATTTCTTCTCTTTCAACTTTTGTAGTACAATTTTTAGATGGCTCTCATGATCTTTCTTGTTTTAAGAGTAGATTAGAATGTCATCAATAAATACAATAACAAATTCATCCATATATGATTTAAACACCCTGTTCATAAGGTCTATGAAGGTAACAGGTGCATTTGTCACTCCAAATGGCATTACTAAAAACTCATAGTGCCTGTCTCTAGTTCTGAATGTAGTTTTCTTTATGTCTTTTGCCTTGACTTTTAACTGGTGGTATCTGGATCTAAGATCTATCTTGGAGAACAATTGTGCTCTTTGGAGTTGGTCAAACAAATCATCTATTCAGGCAGTTGATATTTGTTCTTCACGGTTACTTTATTCAAGTCACGATAGTCGATACATAACCTCAAGGACCCGTATTTCTTCTTAACAAACAAAATTGGAGCACCCCAAGGTGATGTGCTCGGACGGATGAACTTCTTGTCTAAGAGTTCTTGGAGTTGAACTTCTAATTCTCTCAATTTAGAAGTTGACATTTGGTATGGGGTTTTAGAAATTGGTTGTGTTCAAGGTATTACATCAATGGTGAATTAAATTTCTCTATCAATTAAGTCCCCAAGCAATTCATTCGGAAACACATTGGGAAATTCACAAGCAACAGGAATGGTTTCCATATTAGGACTATTAGAAGTATCAGTCAAAACACAACACATATAACCCCTACATCCCTTCCTAAGTAATTTGGCAGCTTTCATGGCAAAAATCAAGTATGGGAGAGGAACTACCCCATTTCCAGCAAACACAAACTCAGGTAGACCAGGTGGACAAAACACAACAGATGTATTCATACAGTCAATAGTTGCATATTTCAATGGTTTTATTCAATCATTGGCATGACGAATATCCAATTCAATTTAACAACTCTGTAGAACTCATACATAAGTGAGAATTTGGAAAGTAGCATAGTTCAATACATTCTTATTAAGATATTACTCACAGTGTTCTGCTGATGGATTTGTCCTTGTGTTTGGCCCTACACAATTTACAACATATCGGGTCATAAGCGATTGAATCCATTCTCAAATTGTTCATTTCTCTTAGGCCTCTTTTTTATCTCTTTAATTCATTTACAATGTTCCATGCATGCCTAAGAGTACTTAGAAATGAAAGAGAACGGAAAAAGGAGAGTAAAATAACTTTTTCAAAATTTCTGAAACAGGGCTCTCCACTCGAGCGCAGGATTGGTCGCTCGAGCAGATTGCAAAACTCTGAGAAAGTACTAGTTGAATGCATTTTACGCTTGAGCGAGACTTTTGATGCTTGAGCGAGAAGTCTTGCAAAACAAGGTACGCTTGAGCGCAGCTTTGGCCGCTCGAGCTGTTGTGCAATTTCTGCAAGACTTCTTGGAGCTCGACTTTCATGCTCGAGTGACATTTTCCTTGCTTGAGTGGACAATACGAATTTTGGGTTTTCCAGAACTCTATTTGAAGCTCATATCACACTCCCAAAGGCCCCAAGCTTGCAATTCTTGTACAAAAATATGGAAAAACATTGCCTAGCGTGTAAACATGGGAACTTGAAACCAATTGTCAAAAATCATGATCCACATTTCAAATCATCACAAACTCTTTTGTAATTTCAAAACTCATGCAACTAAGCCTCCAATCTTCATAAATCACGTATGCATGTAAGATATTTACTCCAATTCCACTTTAAATGATACAAATGATGCTCAAGGTCATAAGGCTCAACAAAACTATACATGAATGAGTAATTTGACACTTAATTTTACATACATAACATGCCAAAAGCTCAAATGTATATAAAGCTCACATGCATACTTCAATTTCATCATATTTAGCTCAATTCTTGTTCTTGGTTACATACCATGCTAGAATTCATGCAATTATGAGCTTAAACCCAAGAATTTGAGTTCATTACTTACCTAGGAGCTCTAATCCTCCAATTTCTAGTTAGTTCTTGAGTTATCTTCCTCAATCTTCAAGCTCCTTGCCCAAATCTTCAAATTTTACCTTCACGCTCTCTCTAGAGCAGTCTTTCACTCTCTCTCTAGAGTGTAACTTCATATTTTGAGCTCATAAAGTGAGCTTAAGTGTGTTTGGCCCTTATATATACTAAGCGGTTAGTTTAGACTAATCCATCTTAATTAAGGTTATCCAATTGAGTCTAATTCAATAAGCTTGAACCAATTATTTTGATCCAAATCAATCTTTAATTAAACTTCACGGTAGGCTTTAAAAATCATGCCAATCGCAAAAATACAAACAATTTCAGTTTTTGTTGCCACTATGCTGTTCAATTTAAATTTTATAGTAGAAAATCAAATAGATTTTCCTACGGTGAGCAGATAGAAATTCGAAAACATATATAATCGTATAAATGGCACTCAAAATCATATTAAGCACATAACCACAACCATAATTAAGATTAATTAGCATAGCACGGGACAGGGTTCTCACAATCTTCCCCCTTTTAGGAAGTTTGGTCCTTCAAACTTATTTTACCTCCATCCGAGAACAAATGTGGATAGTGTTGTTGCATCTCATCCTCATTTTCCCATGTGGCGTCCCTCTCATAGTGTTCTTTTGTGATATCCTAAGTGTTTAATTAAATACCACATAAATATTTATAGCTATATATAATTATGATTGTATGTGATGATATATTATTAAATAAATAAATAATAATTAATAAATATATAAATCTAATTTTGCATTGGGTTATCAAATATGGGATTAATTAGAAATTATTATTTCGGGCCAAATTGACAGAAATATGAAATTATAATTGGGCCAACTTTGAGTTAAAGATAGTAAATAAATAAATATAAAAGTAAGAGTAAATAAATAATAATACTAATAGTGGGTGTGGTAGCAAAATAAATAATTAATTTTTTGTTGGTATACCATAAAGTGTAATTTAATTAAGGATTAATTTATTTATATAGTTATGCTAGGAAACTGGGAAAAGTGTAATTACTATAAACATTTACTAAGATAAGTATAAATCTATGAGCAAATCTAGGTGAGTTATGAAGCAAATCTAAACGAGGATTCGAGATCGGCCACGTGTTGGCTTGATAGTGGTCTTACCTCCCCATAAATACGGAGGAGTTGCTCAAATCTTTGGAAGGAAAAAAAAGAAAGGAAAAAAACGAGAGAGTGGTACGTAACTACTAAAAGTAAGAAACTTATAGTAGGAAGGTTGTGATAGTGGAGTAAGGCTAAGGGTCAATATTAAGGTGAGTTATATTATACATTGAGTTACCATAATATATTTTACGTATGTTTTGACTTACCATAATTTATTTTATACAAGTTATATTAATTCAAGTTATGTTTTAGAAATATTTCAGTTACGTGATTAATTTCTAAACTCTATTTGTTTAAATGAAATCCATTGATATGTTTGTTTAAATTTTAAAAAATATTTGACTATGACCTTATAAACAATTATGTTTTGTAAGTACCACCACGGGAATCCTACGCCTTGGGGGACTTAAATAACCATTGGCCTCTGTTTGGCCACTTTGTGGTCCTCTGTTTGTCATGGATCCATTGACTTCTGTTATGATTGTGTGACCTCTGTTCTGTTTTGTTCTGTACCATGATTATGGTTATTTATTTACATAATTTATGTATTTCAGTTTCTGTCACTTAAATAATTTATTTACCAAATTGAGTTATGTAAGTGTTTTGGTTTAACTAACTATCCATGGTTATTTTGTATTTCCTATACTCTTGGCATAATATTTCTCACTTTACTATGTGCTTATAGCTGTTACCATTTCGGGTGACGAGATGTAGAGGAAACCCATAACCTCACGTAATGGAACCCGCATGAGGATTGATGTTGAACCACTATTTTGTCTTTTCTTTTTTTTTTTTTTCTTTTTTTATATAGTTTTGCTCACTTTTGTTTCTACTCGGGGCCGGTCACTAAATAATAAAATAATAAAAGCCCTATAAATGTAATTTCTCTTATTAAAATAGTAAAATAGGGTAATTTCCTATTTAATTATTTTCATTTCCGCTTGCGCAGTTTCATTTGCTACGAATAGACTAAGTTAGTAAGTTGCGATTCTAACCCTAAGCCCTGGGGTTGGGTCGTGACAAATGTGGTATTAGAGCAATGGTTCAAAAAAAAAAAAAAGAGGCTATTTTAATTGGATCAGGAAGTTCGAAAAGTTATAAATAAAACTATATAGCTAAATAAACATAATAAAATAAAATAAGATAAAATAATAAATATATATATATATAAATATTTACCTGCAACGTTAGTCCTTTTGTGTAAAATCTCACGTTTATTCTAGTGTTGTAGGAATGTTAGAGATTAATCTTGATGATGCGTTTTGGGATGAGCTCGAGGCCATTAATTTAGACGAGATTTTACCCGAGCACCTCGCCCCCGCCTCACCTGAGGGTTGGGGAGATTCAGAGAACATAATCAGAGGACTGCACCCAGGCCTTGCCCAGTTGATGGGTCGGCCAGTTTATATCCAAGCTGACCCTACCGATGTCCCACATTTATTGTGGAGGCAAAGCCATGAGGATACACGCAGACGTTTTCTTGGACCCACTCGGGTCCTTAGCGTTGTCCCGGGACATGACCGTCCGCACTATATCATAGGCCATCTACCCCTAGATTTTGTGGCCAGAAGGGGGAACGTGTAGTCTGAAGACTATATTCTCACCACAGTCCCTAACCCGTTAGAGATAATTAATATTCAAAATGTTGACTTTAATAATGACTTGTCATATGTTGAGACACTCGACTGGATTGTCGATCGAGCATTTTTTAGATACATACAATCTGTCCCCATTTTCATAGTCCAAACAGTGTGGATACATTTTGGTGTAGTCCAGTTAGGATGGGAATTTAAGCTTTTTATGCAACACTATTTCCCATGGTTTTTTGGCCCATTTGACCCACCACTCTAGTTTTGGTAGAAGAAAAAACCTTTTTGTATGCTGACCATGATGTGTTTTGATCCCTTTTTATTGTTTTTTTGTTTTTGTTTACCACAGGGATGAGACACTAACACAATTTTTTTATGTTTGGAACAAAGATGTAATATTAATTGTAGAAATAGTAAAGTTGACATTTTATATAGATATAGATTGCGCTACACATGCTTACATATATGCTACGTTGTGAATGTAATGCCTTGTTTATTACTTTGTAGAATGACCCATAATGGTAACGGAAGCGAGTCATCAGTCAGTCGCATTGAATTGATGGAAAGAGCGGTTACTAGCTTTTTGCAAGCTTTGCAAACTAACATCAATAATGGGATGCTAGAACGGCGAGAAGAGCCAATTATCATAAAACAGTTTCAGGAAATGAAACCCACTACATTTACCGGCGGCCCAGACCTAATGGTAGTAGACGCTTGGGTTAAAGATATGGAAAAGATTTTTCATGCCCTACTCGGCACTGAAAGACAAAAGGTAACTTTCGCCACTTTCACTTTCAAAGACAATGCACAGGAATGGTGGCTTCTCACTTTGGCCAAAGAAGAAATTACGACTTGGGCAAGTTTCTTGGAAGTATTTTATGAAAAATACTTCCTAGATTCATTGCGGGAACAGATGACATCCGAATTCATACATCTAAAGCAAGGAACCATGATGGTGGCCGAATACGAGAGCAGGTTCACTCAACTCGCTAGGTTTGCAACATACGTCATCCCCACTGAAACTCGAAAAGCAAGAAAATTTGAAGCAGGATTGGATGCTGAAATTAAAGACAGGCTCGAGGTCTTGAGACTGCCAACCTATGCAGAAGTGGTAGACCGGGCATACATTGTAGAAAAGGGGATTAAAGCCTCGCGTTTCGGGGAACTAAGCCACAAGAAACGATTCTGGGAAAGAGACAGCAGAAGACCTGGTGTTGCGTCTCCCAAAAAGGTAAATATGGGCACAACCAGTTCAAGCCATCAAGGTCCTACCAACCCCCGATGTGGCACTGTTCCAATTTGTCCTACTTGTGGAAAGGCTCATTGGAGACAATGCCATCGAGACACAGAAGCATGTTTTAAATGCGATCAAGTTGGCCACTTGTTGGGGGATTGTCCAAAGTTGACTAATCCTACAGTTAGCCCCTCTGGCCCAGTTAGGAAACCCGCAGGACCTGGAGAAGAGAGGAAGGACCAAAAATGTCAAGGACGGGCTTTCGCCTTGGTACCTAGAAAACCAGAAGTTACCGAAAATGTTGTGTCAGGTACACTTTCTGTCTGTGGTCATTTAGCTCATGTCTTCATTGACTCTGGGTCAACTCATTCTTTTGTTGCACCACACTTTGCTGCCAAGTTGGCATCAACAACCAAACCATTAGGATATATATTGTCTGTGTCTTTTCCTTCTGGTAAGTCTGCTTGCAGTACAGATGTGTACAGATCTTGTGCTATATTCTTAAAAGGCAAAACCTTATATGTAGACTTGATTCCCCTCTGCATTGGAAACTTTGATGTGATCATAGGTATGGATTGGCTAGCTGCCAACCACGCCTCTATCGATTGTAAAGCCAAAAAGGTCTTCCTCAGGTTACCAAATCAACCCGAACTTGTCTTTGATGGGACTGGAGTTTCTAGCCCTCCCTGTATTATATCCTCCATGATAGCCCAACGACTTCTAAGAAAAGGTTGTGGTGGTTATATTTGTTATGTGATTGATACACAAAAAGAGGCCCCCACCATTGATGCGATCCCCGTAGTATGAGAGTTCCCAGATGTTTTTCTTGAAGATTTACCTAGTATTCCGGTTGATCGGGAGATTGAATTCACCATTGAAACCCAACCTGGCACACAACCAATATCAAAAGCTCCTTATCGCATGTTGATGACAAAATTGAAAGAGCTGAAGACGCAACTCCAAGAACTCCTGGACAAAGGTTTCATTTGACCTAGTACCTCACCCTGGGGAGCTCCTGTATTGTTCGTAAAGAAAAAGGACGGCACAATAAGATTATGCATCGATTACCGGGAGCTAAACAAGGTCACCATCAAGAATTGGTATCCTCTGCTGCGAATCAATGACTTGTTCGATCAACTTCAAGGCGCCCAAGTATTTTCCAAAATCGACTTGCGTTCTGGCTATCATCAGTTAAAAGTAAAAAACAGAAAGTATCGAAAAAACTACCTTTGGAACTCGTTACGGGCTCTACGAGTTTCTTGTCATGCCTTTTGGGATTACAAATGCTCCAGCAGCCTTCATGGACCTCATGAACCGAGTGTTCAAACCTTATCTTGATGCGTTCGTCATCGTCTTCATTGACGACATCCTCATATACTCCAAGTCACCAGAGACCCATGAGCAGCACTTGTGAATAGTTCTATAAACACTACGTGATCACAAACTTTATGCCAAGTTAAAGAAATGCGAATTCTGGATCACTAGTGTACACTTTCTCGGTCACGTCATTAACAAAGAAGGCATCTCGGTTGACCCCCAAAAAGTTACAGCAATCGTGGACTGGCCACGACCTATTAATGTGTCAGAAATCTGAAGTTTCTTGTGTTTAGTTGGCTATTATCGACGCTTCATGCAAGATTTCTCAAAAATAACATCACCCTTGACCCAGCTAACTCAGAAGAACACACCCTTTGAATGGATTGACAAACAAGATCATTGCTTCCAAGAATTAAAAAGTCGACTTGTGTCAGCTCCTATACTAGCACTCCCTACAGGAGCAGATGGGTTTGTAATTTATAGTGATGCCTCATACAATGGTTTAGGTTGCGTTCTCATGCAAAATGAAAAAGTCATTGCTTATGCGTTGCAACAATTAAAGACTCACGAGAAAAACTACCCGACTCATGATTTGGAATTGGTTGCGGTAATCTTTGCCCTCAAAATCTAGTGTCATTGTCTTTACGGTGCAACCTGTGAGATTTACACTGATCACAAGAGTCTTAAATATCTATTCACAAAGAAGGAACTGAATATGAGGCAACAACGGTGGCTAGAATTTATGAAAGACTATGATGTACAGATCCATCACCATCCAGACAAAGCTAACGTGGTGGCAGACGCACTGAGCCGAAAGACGACTAGAAGTTTGGCATGTACTCTTATTTCCCGCAAGAGCAATGGACTACTCATCAGCATAACCATGGAACCTACATTGATTAAAGAAATTAAAGAACGCGAATGGGAAGATAAACTTTTGAAGAAAAAGTACGAGGAACAAAGGAATACGCCTGATCCTGATTTCACTATAAGCAATGGGATACTGAAATTTCAAAATCAAATTTGCAGACCTCGACATCTCGGAACTCAAAAAGAAGATACTGGAGGAAGCTTATAACTCGAGATTTGCAGTCGACCCTGGCAACACAAAGATGTACCATGATCTGAAGGAACACTACTGGTGGACGGGAATGAAAAGAGACATAGCAAGCCATGTCTCCAAATGTCTGAATTGTCAACGTGTTAAAGTAGAACATCAGAGACCTGTAGGACTACTGCAACCACTCCCTATTCCTGAATGGAAATGGGAACACATTACTATGGACTTCGTGGTGGGGCTACCACAGTCATTTTCGAAGAATGATGCAATATGGATTATAGTAGACCGATTGACAAAGTTAGCGCATTTTCTACCAATCAAAGTCATGTACTCCTTTAATAAGTTTGCCACTTTATATATCAAGGAAATTATTCGTTTGCATGGTATCCCAGTTTCGATCGTGTTTGACCGAGACCCCTATTTCGTGTCTCATTTTTGGAACAAATTGTAGGAAGCTTTGGGAACCACACTGAAATTTAGCACTGCTTATCATCCACAAACGGATGGGCAATCCAAAAGAACAATCCAGACGTTGGAAGACATGTTATGTGTGTGTATTGGACCTCACAGGTAATTGGGATGAGCACTTACCTTTAGTGGAATTCGCCTATAACAACAACTATCAAGCAAACATTAGAATGGCATCGTATGAAGCTCTGTATGGAAGGAGATGTCGATTACCTCTATGTTGGATGGAAGTCGGGGACAGGAAATTGTTAGGCCCGAGATCGTGCAAGTCACAAGTGGGAAAATCCAACTCATCCAACAGCGAATTCACACTGCTCAGAGCCGCCAGAAAAGTTATGCAGATACTCGAAGACGGGACTTGGAATTTCAAGTAAGGGATCATGTGTTCCTCAAGATCTCACCAACAAGAGGAGTGATCGGATTTGGAAAGCGAGGAAAGCTAAACCTATGTTACATCGGGCCATTCGAGATACTGGAAAGGATTTGTCTTGTAGCCTATCGCCTTACACTACCACCTGAACTATCCAATGTCCACAATGCGTTTCACGTTTCAATGCTTTGGCGGTACGTTCGAGATCCAGAACACGTTGTTGATTACGACGATCTGGAAGCTTAGGAAGATCTCTCTTATGAAGAGCAACCAGTGCAGTCTCTCGATCGTCGTGATCAAGTTCACCGAAACAAGACCATACCGTTGGTAAAGGTCTTATGGCAAAATGATCGTATCGAAGAAGCGACGTGGGAAACGGAAAGTCAAATGCGAGCCAAATATCCACACCTCTTCGAAAATTAATGTACGTCAAGTTTAGGGACAAACTTCTACTTAGGAGGAGAGAAATGTGATACCCTAAGTATTTAATTAAATACCACATAAATATTTATAGCTATATATAATTATGATTGCATGTGATGATATATTATTAAATAAATAAATAATAATAAATAAATATATAAATCTAATTTCGCATTGGGTTATCAAATATGGGATTAATTAGAAATTATTATTTAGGACCAAATTAACAGAAATATGAAATTATAATTGGGCCAACTCAGAGTTAAAGATAGTAAATAAATAAATATAAAAGCAAGAGTAAATAAATAATAATACTAATAGTGGGTGTGGTAGCAAAATAAATAATTAATTTTCTGTTGGTATACGATAAAGTGTAATTTAATTAGGGATTAATTATTTATATAGTTATGCTAGGAAACTGGGCAAAAGTGTAATTACTATAAACATTTACTAAGATAAGTATAAATCTATGAGCAAATCTAGGAGAGTTATGAAGCAAATCCAAAGGAGGATTCGAGATCGGCCACATGTTGGCCTGATAGTGGTCTTACCTCCCTATAAATAGAGAGGAGTTGCTCTAATATGTGGGAGGAAAAAAAGAAAGGAAAAAAACGAGAGAGAGGTACGTAAAACTTATAGTAGGAAGGTTGTGATAGTGGAGTAAGACTAAGGGTCAATATTAAGGTGAGTTATATTATACATTGTGTTACCATAATATATTTTACGTATGTTTTGACTTACCATAATTTATTTTATACAAGTTATATTTTATAAGTTATATTAATTCAAGTTATGTTTTAGAAATATTTCAGTTACGTGGATTAATTTTTAAACTCTATTTGTTTAAATGAAACCCATGGATATGTTTGTTTAAATTTTAAAGAATATTTGACTATGACCTTATAAACAATTATGTTTTGTAAGTACCACCACGGGAATCCTACGCCTTGGGGGACTTAAATAACCATTGGCCTCTGTTTGGCCACTTTGTGGTCCTCTGTTTATCATGGATCCATTCACCTGTGTTCTGATTGTGTGACCTCTGTTTTGTTCTGTTATGTACCGTGGTTATGGTTATTTATTTACATAATTTCTGTATTTCAGTTTCTGTCACTTAAATGATTTATTTACCAAATTGAGTTATGTAAGTGTTTTGGCTTAGTATTTCCTATACTCTTGGCATAATATTTCACACTCTGTTGTGTGCTTATAGCTGTTACCATTTTAGGTGACGAGATGTAAGGGAAACCCATAACCTCACATAATGGAACATGCACGAGGATTGATGTTGATCCACTATTTTGTCTTTCTTTTTTCTTTATATATATATATATATATTTGCTCCCTTTTGTTTCTACTCAGAGTCGGTCACTGAATAATAAAATAATAAAAGCCCTATAAATGTAATTTCTCTTATTAAAATAGCAAAATAGTATAATTTCCTGTTTAATTATTTTTATTTCTGCTTGCGCAGTTTAATTTGCTACAAATAGACTTAGTTAGTAAGTTGCGATTCTAACTCTAAGCCCTGGGGTTGGGTCGTGACATCTTTCCATTTCACCTTCACCATTGGGATGGACTTGTTTCTTAGCTGTTTCACTTACTGGTCAATGATTCGTTCTGGCCATTCTTCATATTCCATATTTTCATCCAGGGCTATCTGGTGGTAATCAATCACATGAAACAGATTTCGAAGATAACCCCTCAACATTGATACATGGAACACATTGTGCATTTGTTTGAATCCCGGTGGCAAGGCGACTCTATAAGCAACTGGAGGGGTGACAATTTACCTTTCTTACCCAACTTCAGCTGTCCTTTCATCAGATTTGCACGAATAAATACATGGTCGCCAACCTCATACTCAAGAGGCCTTCTTCGTACATCCACATAATTCTTCTGCCAGCTCTGTGCCATCTTGAGCCTTGTTGGATGATTTTAATCTTCTCGGAAGTGTCTTGTACAATTTCGGGTCCAAGCAGGGCCCTATCCCCAACTTCTGTCCAACAAATTGGCGATATACACTTTCTACCATACAAGGCTTCATATGGTGCCATACCGATGCTGGAGTGGAAGCAGTTATTGTATGCAAATTCTGCTAGTGGCTAATAGTCTACCCAACTCCCTTGAAAATCCAAGGAACACATCCTGAGCATATCCTCTAAAGTCTGTATGGTTTGTTCCGATTACCCGTCTGTCTGTGGATGGAATGCAGTGTTGAATCTTAATTCTGTTCTCATAGCTCTTTGCAAACTTTTTCATAATCTGGATACAAATTTCGGATCTTTATCCGAGATAATGGATATCGGAACCCCATGTAAACGAACAATCTAATCGACATATATAATGGCCAATCTATAATCATCAAAGATGGTCTTCATAGGTAGAAAATGCACAGATTTAGTCAATCTATCAACTATGACCAAATCGAATCCATACCTCTAGGAGTTCGAGGTAGGCCAATAACGAAATCCATAGTCACATGTTCCCACTTTCATTCCAGAATAGGGAGAGGTTGAAGTAGACTGCCTGGTTTATGATGTTCAGCTTTAACTTGCTGACATTGAAGGCACTTGAACACATACTCTGCGATTTCCTTCTTCATTTTGGGCCATCAATACCTTTGCTTCAAGTCCCGATACATTTTGTTATTGCCCAGATGCATGGCAAACATCGACTTGTGAGCTTCATCTAGGATTCTTTTCTTTAGTTCAGGAATGTTCGGAACACACATTCGGCTTTGAAATCTCAATGCTTCATTCTCAAAGTTGAATTCTGGTTTCGGGTTTAACTCAAAATCGTCGATTATTTTCTTGAGGAACTCATCCGCTTTTTGCTTTTGCTTGATTTCATCAATTATTGCTAGTTTAGCAAAAATGGCAGCCATCATCCTGGCTTGTTTTTGTAACACAACTTTAACCTCGGCTTTCTTAAAATATCGCAAATTTTTTTTTTTTTTTTGTTTTGTGAGTAGGCAAGCTAGGTTCCCCGTCGATTTTCTACTCAAGGCATCAGCAACTGTATTGGCTTTTCTAAGGTGATACTAAATTTAGAGATCATAATCTTTTATTAAATCAATCCATCTTCTTTACCACATATTCAACTCTTTTTGAGTAAAGAAGTACTTCAAACTTTTATGGTCAATGTAGACTTCGCATTTTGCCCCATCAAGTAATGCCGCTAGATTTTCAAAGCAAATACAACTGCGGCTAATTTCAGGTCATATGTTGGATAGTTCTTCTCATGTGGCCTCAACTGTCAAGAGGCATAAGCAATCACCCTTTCATTCTGCATTAATACACAACCTAAACCCTTATAAGATGCATCACTATAAATCACAAAGTTCTATGTACCTGTGGGCAATGTTAACACTGGCGCAGTAGTTAATCGTGTTTTCAGTTCTTGGAAGGTAGATTCTCTTTCATCGTTCTAATCAAATGATTGCCCTTTGTGTGTCAGTTGGTTAAGAGGTATGACTATTTTTGAAAAATCCTTCACAAACCTTCTGTAGTACCCGGCTAAGCCCATGAAATGTCCCTATTTCTTTTCTAGGATATCCTATAGCTCATATGGACTTGTGTGTGCGGTATAATTCGTGCTTTGATACCACTCTATCATGACCCGAACCTGCTCCTATAGGTTTAGCGTTGTAACCGGCCAGTAATCCTTGGATTCCCAAAGGCCTCTGAATAGAATATCATATAATAGAAGGGGGTGTGGAAGCAATTATATAAAAACATATATAGTCCATTGAGCTGTGCAGACATACATGGGACAAAAATCTCAAACAACTTTACATACATTAGTGACGTCATAATTCACAGTAATCCACGTCACATACATTACAGATATAACAAAAGGGAACTTAGCCCAATATACACATAAATAGAAAATTGTTCAAAACTCAAAAGAAAATAGAGTCTCATACATTCACAAAACATGGCCACATGGCTTGACTTAATCCAAAACCTCCTTGGGAGGCATAAAAGGGTGGTTGACAAACCAAAACTCCAGGTCAACAACTCTGAGCCTGGTCACGCATCTAGTCACCTACATACATAAATAATAAAGTGAGCTGGAGCTCAGTGAATAATAACAAAGTAAGGGTTAAATGAATAAAGTCCCATAACAAATTCAGAAAAATAAAACAAATCCATATTTGTATTCTTGTTCGAATCATATATAGAAATCAGAGTTCATGCTTGATCATATGTGGCACATCCAATAGCACTAATAGATCAAATACAGAGCATTAAGGGTTATACTTGTCAGTTCCATAAAGGAACCTACGGTACCGGGAACAAAAAACATACTTGCCAGTTCCATAAAGGAACCTCCATACTGGGAACAAATAACATACTTGCTAGTTCCATAAGAAACCTCCGGTACTGGGAACAGATAACATACATGAGTCATGGTATTGTTACCCCCGGTCGAGGGCCTTGTGCTAAGGATACCGTGAATACATTTCAGAAACTTGGACAATCATTCATTGTACAAAATATAACTTTTCATAAAACAAACCTTAATTCAAATAGAAAATAAATTAAGTTGAACATAGCTTTACTAAGTTATTACTCACAGATAGCTTTGATAGTAACTAATGGATCAATAGTTCATAGCACGTGACCTACACAAACATAACATATACATATAGTGAAACACATGCTCGACTCGTGTTTAACTTATTTCATTTCGTTCATCGTATGTTTATCAGGCTTATCCTCATTATTATGTCTTAATCTTAGCCTAGTAATGCCTAAGATGCAACGAGGATGCTAAAATACACTTGAAAACACTTAGTCAAATATGCTGAAAACAAGGGTCTCACTCGAGCGGACGTCCAAACATGTGAGTGGTCACTCGAGCGCAACTTCCTTCACTCCAGCGGTCTATAAACTCTGCAAAAGTACTGGTTGTGTGAATTCTCCACTCAACGGTCGCTCGAGCGTGAGACTAAGGTCCTTGTTCGAGTGTAACTCTTGTTGCTCAAGCGGCCTGCAAAACATGGAAACTCAAGGAGCATATAATTTACGCTCGAGCCAACTTTTGGTCACTCGAGCGGAAATGCAAAAATAAAGGTGGTCGCTTGAGTGCAGGATATGTCACTTGAGCGGTGAGGTCAAATTTTGGAATTTCTAGACTCACCTCCAAGCTTCAAAACTCAACACGATGCTGCAAATCAGGTTCTCTTGGGCCAAAAACTTAAGGAAACTTATGTAATCTTGGAAAACATCATGAATTGAAAACCATTTCGCAAAATCAAGCCCCAAGATTGTGCAAATTCAATCTTGAAATGTTAAAACCATAACATGAATGCAATTCTTAACTTCAAAGCTTTCAAAACAAGATCAAATGAGGTAAAATGGTATGAAGCTCAAGGAATTTCCAAAACCAAGCTATGATGAAGGCATGCATGTGAGAATTCTTGGCAATTTAAACTCAAAATGTAAGAAAATGTGCATGCATGCATCATATGGCTCAATTCTCTTCATTTCTAGCTTAATTCTTCAATCACTCAACTTAATTCTCTTGAATTCATGGTCTAGACACCATAATTCATAAGCTAAAGGGTTGAATTCTTACCTCCACTTCTCACTTAAGTTGTAGATGGTGAATTCATTAAAGTGCCAAGCCAATTCTCTTGAGTTTTCTAGCAATTCCTCCCATTCTTCTTCTTGAATTCACTCTCTCCCTAAGCTCTCACTCTCCCTCACGTTTTATTTGTTTGAATAAGCGCAAAGATGTGTAAAATGAGGAGTTGAGCACATACTAGCCTTATATAGGCTTAGTTAATTGTGACTAGTTAAAGCTAATCAAATAGACATTAATTAATCTAATTTAATCGCTTCGAATCGAATTTCAATTAGACTTACCATAAATTTCTAAAAATCGCAAATAACACATAACCCAAATCAATTTCATGATTGGATACCGGTAAGGCCATCAACTTGCAAAATGAGATAGAAATACAAACAGATCTTTTTACGATAGACAAATGGAAACACAAATAATGCAACATCTATGCAATTAATTCAGAATTTCATCTATTTTACTCATTAAGCATATTTAATCATTGATTATACGTTAATCATGGATCGGGGTTGTTACAGAGTGTCATATTTAATACATGCCACATTGGAGTATCATACCATACCTGTTACACTTTCCAAAATAAATAAACTTTCCCAATTAACTAGTGAGGGTATTGTAACACGTCCGCGGAGGGAGCTCGCTACAGTTCGGACTCCCTTTTTGTTTGTTGCGGTTCTAAATCTGAACCAAAGAGTCCAACTCTGGCAAATCGTTTTGAAGAAAAACAGATTTTGAAAAAGTAGTGCCAAACATGGATCATTTGCGGTTCTGAGTCGCCACCTAAATATTTTAAAATGGGAAATTTAGGAAACCCCGACTCGGTGCAAGAAACGTGTCCGTCATAACCAAAGTGGTCTTGGCTCGGCAGCTTGGGTACGATCGGGGAAGGTCAGCTATGAGCACCCCCTTTCGCCCGGTCCGAAGACCGGCCTCTACTAACCGTGATATCCGATTTTGAAAACATTACGTGTTCTTATTCCAATTATTAACCTAGAATTACTATGTTATGCGTGCAGCAAACAAGTATAGACTAGATTGCCTAATTTGGAAATAAACATTGCATATCCGTTCGTTTGGAAAACAGTTTGAAATTGCTACTCGCAAGTAGGCTAAAATACGGATTTCAACGAGTTTTTCCAACTCAAGCAATCCAACCTCCACCCACAGGCATTCAAACAGTTTATCTCACATAAGCATTTAGCCGCATGGTAAGCATACTGTCATGGCAACATTCACACGCATGTGGTATGCTTAAAGCGTAAAAATACTTACATCGTACTCCGTGCCAAAACAAGAAACTAGTTAGCAAACATGCATGACCTAGTTCATGTTAAACGGCTAATGCAACACAGGCGAAGATGCAATTTAGAGTAGGCTCGGCTAACCCTAAAGATGGCATGTGAAATGTTGCAAATAACACGTATTCGATTTTGAAATTGAAGTACAATGCAGTTAGCGTGATGTACCGAGCCCGGTGCATGTAAAAAAATGCATGGATGCACGCATGCATTGCATAAGGTATGCTAATTTAAATATGCCCTAATCTACCATCATAAGCAGGTAAATAAAAGGGAGAAAGAAGTGGGGGTTGGAAGACATACATGCCACTCACCTACACTTATTACAAATACGCCCTCACTCGGAGGGACCAAAAGAATAATACAAGTAATTAACTACGTGAGCTAATTAAATATTACAAATAGCCTAATTAGTTAACAAACTAATTAATCTAAGAAAAGCAGTAAATTGCCTCGGGAGGAGAGCCAAATGCAGGCGACTGCTCGGATTCTGCTCGGAATTGCACTGCTATGCCTAGCTTGCCTCTGTTTTCCCTGCTTTGCATCTCAGAAGACTGTCACAGTCCTAGAAATACTTCCTTAGGTACTGGAGATCACTACCGGCTGCTCAAAACTTCCACCGGCAGTGAATTGAGATCCTCGGCACTGAATTGATCCATCGGCTGCAAATTGACTGCCGGCCGGTACTGAATGCCTGCAGAACCTGGAACTCACAGCAGCAGAGGACACAACTTGCATAGCAATGTAATTCAAAGCATGTATGCACCAAACACACTCCTCATCATACTAATGGCTCAAAGGAGCATGTGCCTCGATTCTCAGACCACCAATCACGCATTTCCATGCATGATGGCCTAAAGAACCAAGAATGCAACTTTGATTTCAAATGCATGCAATGCAAACAAACAAACAAGGGTGCCAAACCTCCATCATACTTCACTTCAAGAGGCTTAGCATGCATGCCAATATGATGCAATCCTAGACATGTCAACTAGTATGCAAAATGGGCAATGCAAGCAAGCAAAACATGCTAGGTGCACAACCTAAGCAAGGAAGCATATGAATTAAGCAAGAGGGTGGACTCAAACATGGATTAAGCAGCTCCAAATAGGCCTAAAACCATTGGCGAAAATGCTAAATCATGAGGGCCAAACACGCATGCACACATACACAAGTTAAGGCACCAACACTTAAGCATAATAAACAACATTCAAGCACACTTGAAATGAGTTAAACATGGGCTGCTAGCATGCACATAAAGCTCTAAAAATCATGCAAAACATGATGCCAAATCATGCAACAAAGCAAGCTAAACATGCAACAAATGGCCCAAGTACTTGAGGCAAACCAATGAGGCATTGAACCATACTTATGCAAAACAAACATGGCATGCATCGAACAATCCAAAATAGATTTTTAGCATGTAAAACTAAGCCCAAAGGACCACTTAGATGGCATCTAAATGGCATGACTAGGAAGACATGCACAAATGCTAAGACATGAGGCATAAGGCACAATCTTCCGAAGCATCAAAGAGGCATGCAAGGTAATCAAACAAGCATGTTAAAGGGACTGAAATAACATCTTAAATGGTTCCAAACCATTGGAATGATGAAGGCAATGCATACTACACATGCACCTACTTGAAGCATACAAGCTACAATGCAAAGGGGCTATACTAAGCATGCCAAGATCGACCCAAATGACTTTGGACAGAGCTAAAACATGGCATAATAAGTGCAAAGTCTTCACAAAGTCAAGCCCAAAACATGCTAGAACAAGGGCTAACAACCTAAGGCATATAAAGGAACGACAAGGCATTACAAAGCAACTATGCAAATCATGGAAAGAGTACTAAAACCAACACTTAGCAATGTCATATTAGGGCATAATAAACATAAAATGCAGCCAAGACATGCTCAACAAACAGTCAAACACTATGCTCTCCCAAGAGGCCAAATCTTGCCCTTTTCAAGGACATCAAGGAGAGGGGGTGGCCCTCTCCTTCTTGAGACTCTAAGGCATCATCTACACCACTGAAATCCCTCAAGATTTCAGTGGTGAAGAGACCCAAACACCAAAATCCCGGAGCTCAATAAAATAGCACAAAAATGGGGCCTTTCAAGGCCTAAGAGGGGCCAAACTTCCCCAAAGCACAAAGCACCCTTAATAAACTATCAAGAGGACTAAAAAATAGAACTTTTTTGTATTGAACACCAAGCACAAAAACAGTTCAAGGATAGGTCAAAATGGAGTGTAAGAATGGGGTAAATAAAGTAAGTTTCTCACCCTTGTTGACCCTCTTCACAAATGTTGACTTTGTTGCTTCTTTGAGCTCCAAACCAGTCAAGAACAGCAAGAATAACCTCTTGGGACCTCAGTAGCCAAGGGAAGGTGAAACACTAGGTGTTGATGTGCAATAGTGAGACACAAACACCTAGTGTACAAAACAAGAGAGAAAAAGAGAGATAGGATAGATATAGAATTCAAACCCTAAAACCAGAGCTTCTTCTCTGTCTTTTCTCTCTAAAATGTCTAAGTTCTTCCACCTTGAGCCAAGAGAAGAGAGCTTCTCCTTATAGGCAACAAAGCTTACAAGCTAAGTCACCAAAGGGGCTCATCCTTCCATACACATGTATGGAGGGGAAACAAGTGCTACAAACCTGTCTGAAAATATCTCCAAAAATAGCTGTAAAGTGATCGGCAGGGCAAAATGGTCATTTTGCCAAAAAGAGTGCCGACCGGCACAAAATAGTGCCGACCGGCACAATATAGTGCCAATGGAAACATCAACCAGCCGGTGGCCTCTAGCCACTACCGGTGGTGTGTGGGGATGTCTCACAAGGCATTCCCTACCCCTCCAAGGCAAAGCACAAGTGTTTGGTGCAAAACCAGACACAAAACGGTCGAGTTCGGAGATCTTGAGGCAAGGCGCGTAGCCGAGGACTCCGGGAACTCCAAACAAACACGGATCACGGATTATCACCGAGTGTTCAAGCGTTGACGTCCAGGTCTTGAGGACGGTCAAAAATGGGGTGTCTACAGTTGCCCCTCTTTGACAGAACTCGAAAGTCATAACAATGACGGGAGTGAATGTCAAAGCCCAGAGACGACCCATTTTTGACGAGGCCGAAGACTTGGACAAACATACAAAGCGCAAATGGTTGAACTCGCAAGCTGCCTACGTATCCCTTTAGGAATCAAACCAGCGTAGTTCAGGCACAGGCATACAAGCCGCAGATAAGGTATGCGCCCGTAGGCAGGGGCAAGATGCAAGACAATGCAAGATGCCAAGCATAACTTATGATCATGCAAAGAAAGCTGTAATGAGGCACGCATGCGACAGTTATAAGCTAGCATACGTCAAACTACACTACAATGCAGAAAGGATGTAAGAGAATTATGCAATTCTCAAAACGTCTCACTCGGAGGATACAATACATGTGCGGCTCGTCCGGTTGCACCGGCCTGAAATGAGCCGTACATACAATATCGTGCCTGCAAAGAAAGCAAACTTAGCAGGTGCAATATCGTTAGCAATATGCATGACAATGCAAAATGAATGCAAGATGATATGCAATATATATACAAAATGATGTATGAACAATGCAAATGATATGCAATGCAATTGAAACTATATGCAATGCAAATGATATGTAATATGCAATGCAATTGAATCATGATCCAATCATGAGTGGTTCAAAACCACACAAATGTCAAATAGATTGATGGAGGTAACGAGTCCGTCTCCCATAGAACGATGTTTGATCTATGAGTACTTCGCACGGACATAAGAACAAGTATTGGGTGGAATGACATAAGTGGGGTGATGACCTGCTGAGGAAAAAACAATGATCCTAATGCCGGATGCAACAATTATACTACAATGTAATATGCGATTATGGCGCACAGGCCAAACCGTATCTCGCTTAGGAAAGGCATGCACACGTACAAGCCATGTCTAACACGGAAAAGGTGCCGCAACCTCAAACCAAGTTCATCAAGGAATAGGCGCGATGCACATGGACCATGCTTTGACGTGAAAAGTAAGGGCACATACCAGACCAAGCTCAACAAGGAAAGGCGCAAGCCATGGATGGAAGATGATGCAGTGGATGCATGCAACTACAATGCAATGGAAATGGATATTTACAAAGGATGCATGACATATGCACTATACTACAATGAAATGCATGACAAATGCATGTGTTTTTTTGAATTTTTGAAATGCATGATACGTGCAGTATCTACAAATGATGCATGACATATGCAATATGATGCAATAACCATGATTGCAGCTTTCCCTATCTTACCAACAGGGCGATATACTAGGTTGGTTCAGTATCCAGAATTGAGGCGTAAACACGCCACCTCAACCTATGGGGCTTCCATACAGATTTCAAGCCGAGGGTACACCCCCTGGGTATTTAAACCAGACTTTAGTCTCGGAAATTCCGAACCTTTGCGTTCTAGGCACAAGCCATTCGAACTCTAGTTTTCACCGTCCCAGTTGGTCTTCTAGGAACTCACCGCGAGCACAGGCAGGTGGCTTTACTAGACCACCGAAAGTTGTTCGGGCACGACAAACACCGAAGGAGTTGCACCTTCAAAGGATTTAAGGTCTCCTAGACCGGGATGCAAAATGTATGCATGACAATGCATGTGTTTGTTTTGTTTTTTTTTTGAAATGCGCATGATGCATGATGTTTTTGAAATGCGCGCTAATGCGCGACTTTTGAATGCATGCCAAATGCAATGAGGTGTGCATCTTAATGTACCGAAGGTCTTGCACCTCCCGAGGATTTAAGGTCTCCTAGACCGCGCGCGTTTAAGGTCTCGCCAGACCAGGGGACAATGCATGATTTGAGATGCGGTGCACAAGACAGTGCGATGTGTAAGATAACGTGATGGAATGCATGCAAAATGCAACGAGGTGCGCAACGTAGTGCGATGCGTTAGACAACGCAAGTGCACAGGAAAGTGCGATACGATGCATGCCAAATGCGATGAGGTGCACACCTTAATGCACCAAAGGTCTTGCACCTCTCGAGGATTTAAGGTCTCCTAGACCGCGCGTGTTTAAGGTCTCGCCAGACCCGGGGGCAACGAGTACACAACACTTTAAGTGAATGTGATGCAAATGAGTAAACTCGAACCAAACTACATCTCATGCAGCAGGGATTCAGCGAGTTATGCAATTCTCACGGCGTCTACGCGGAAAAGGCTAAAAGCGACTACTGAGAACACTCGGAGTCTCAAACACAATGTCTCTCTGCGTATCGCATGCAGGAGAGGAAAAAGCAAAGCAAAAGGAAAAACTCTCGGCGTAGTACACACGAGAGGGGAAAGACAAAAAGCCTCTCAGCGTAGTACACGCGAGAGAGAAAAAAACAAGGCGAAAAGGAAACCTCTCAGCGTAGTACACGCGAGAGGGGGGAAACAAAAGCAAAAAGAAGCCTCTCAGCGTAGTACACGCGAGGGGGGGGACGCACATGGTGAAGGTTTCGCACCCTCCAAGGATTTAAGGTCTCCTAGACCGCGCGTGTTTAAGGTCTCGCTAGACCCGGAGGAAAACAATGAGGTGCGCAAAAATAGCGCGATGAAATGCAAAATGAGATGCAAGATGAGGCACGCATACCTCATGGATGCAAAATGCAAAATGACATGTAAATGAAATGTAAAGTGAGGCACGCATACCTCAAGATGCAAAATGAAACGAACATGAGGCATGCATACCTCATGAATGCAAAATTGAAATGGACATGAGGCACGCATACCTCGTTAGATGGAAAATGAAATGCAAAACGAAGCATGCGTACCTCGAGATGCAATGAAATGCGAAATGAGGCACGCATACCTCATTGAATGGAAAATGAAATGCAAAACGAGGCACGCGTACCTCGAGACGTAATGGAATACAAAATGAGGTACGCGTGCCTCAAAGGATGGAAAATGAAGTGCAATGGGGGTGCGCCAAACGGCGCGATGCGCAAAATAGCGCGAATGAAATGTAATGCACGAGATAGTGCGCTGCGGAAAATAGCGCGATGCGTTAGACAACGCGAGTGCACAAAACAGTACGATTGAATGCATGCCAAATGCACTATGATGCGCAAGATAGCGCAATGCGTTAGACAACGCGTGTGCACAAAATAGTGCGATTGAATGCATGCCAAATGCAATATGATGCGCAAGATAGCGCGATGCGTTGGACAACGCGAGTGCACAAAACAGTGCGATTGAATGCATGCCAAATGCAATATGATGCGCAAGATAGCGCGATGCGTTAGACAACGCGAGTGCACAAAACAGTGCGATTGAATGCATGCCAAATGCAATATGATGCGCAAGATAGCGCGATGCGTTAGACAACGCGAGTGCACAAAACAAAGGCGATTGAATGCATGCCAATGCAATATGATGCGCAAGATAAGCGCGCGTTAGACAACGCGAAAGTGCACAAAACAATGCGATTGAATGCATGCCAATGCAATACGATCGCGAAGATAGCGATGCGTTAGACAACGCGAGTGCACAAAACAATGCGATTGAATGCATGCCAAATGCAATACGATGCGCAAGATAGCGCGATGCGTTAGACAACGCGAGTGCACAAAACAGTGCAATTGAATGCATGCCAAATGCAATATGATGCGCAAGATAGCGCGATGCGTTGTATCGGACAATGTGATGGATGTATGCAACGCACACGGGGCAACTTTTGAATCTTGTAAAAGACAAAAGGATATAAAAGGATACAATCTTTGCTTGAATTTGAGTGCCACGCACAGAAGACACGGTCCGAGGTCAAAACGGAGGCCGGTTGAGCATCGGGGATGCACTTTCTTGAGCTATGAAGACCCAAAACTGCTCATATAGCCTAAGCAAGGCTGTGGGAACACCACCGGCTGGAAGGGGAGGTCACCGGCTGGCCATCAGCTGCAGAAAATACTAATCGGCACAATATTGTGCCGACCGGCACAAAATAGTGCCGACCGGCCAAAAATGCCTGATCGGGGGCAGTTTTGCCATTTTGCTCCGGGTCTTATAAAATAGGGTTTCCAACCCTATTCTAAACACTTCTATATCGCCGAAAACTCTCACCCTCTCTCTCTAGAGCATTATTTTCTTCTCATTCCCTCATTTCTTTGAGTTTTCGCGCCATTTTCATCGTCCGATTCCTTGAAGTTCACCGCGCTGGACATTTTAATCGATCGAAATTTCATTTCGGCGCTCTCTTTGCTGTTTCCACTTTTTCGGGACTTGTTCCCCTCGATTTCCTCTTCATTTCCGCGTCTTTCCATCTTCCGGCCTTCCCGGTCATTTTCGGCCCGCTCGGGGTTGACTTTTTTGGTTTGACTCTTCACATTCCGGCTCTTCCGGCCATTTTCTCATCACCGTTGCCATAGCGGACGATGTTCCACACGTCGGAACTCCCCCGGATCACGAGATGGATCCCGGGGTCGAGCTCCTCCCATTGAGCGAGCGTCCCTTCGACCCGGCGACCTACCGCCCGGCGATCCACGTTCTACCTCCGGATGGTCTTCGCCATTTCCGCGGTTTCGACCGAAGGCCGACCCGAGCTTCTCACATGAAATGACCTCTCACCTATCCTTCGGCACTTCCGAGGTAACATTTTTTTCTCTGTTTTACTTTCTGCAATGTAGAACTGTTTAACTGCCATAGCTGAATCTGTTCTTTAACTGCTTAGCTCTGATATGCTGTAGACTGTAGTTGATCGCAATCATGTTTACAACTGATATCTGTTTAAGACGGACACATGCACACACACTGCACTAGTCTCAATCACCCCAAACACACGGCACACACCGTTCTTCACTGCAAACTTACTGACACCCGGCACTTATTTGAATTTGAAAACATATTGTACGCTGTATTTAAACTAAACCACACAAAACACGCTGACGCATCATACGTTGTAGTTCACCTACTAGCACACTATAACCCGACATCTGCTTGAATCTGGAAAATGTGCACACATGCACCATATCTGTATGCTGACTCTCACAAACAAACACACTGACACATCACAAGCCGTAGTCCACCGTAGTACACTAAAACCCGGTATCTGTCGAATCTAAAAAAAACTTGCACGCATGCTAGACTTGTATCGATTTTAACATATTTCCTCGGAACTGTACATTTCATATTGCTTTGCAACCATTTGTTTGAAAACAGGGAGATTCCCATACCATCCGCGGGTATGAGAATGTCGCGGCCCGAGATTGGTACTTGGAGCTTCCCGAGGCGGTTCGACGCATCGTGGACGATGCGGGCTTCGGTTCTTTCTGCAGGGGTCTAACCCGGCTTACTGCCTATAGGCCTCTTCTAGCTGCCTTGGCAGAGAGGTGGTGGGACACCACCGACTCGTTCCACCTATTGGCAGCGGGAGACATGACGATGACTCCCTACGACTTCTCGGTGCTCACCGGCATCGGGGTAGGGGGTGATCCGATCCCCTTTGACATCGATATGGACGAGTGGACTGCCGCTCAGATCCACTTGCTTGGCACGGCTCCACCTCTCGCGCGTCCCGGCTTTGTCCGGTATTCTTGGTTTGAGGTGTAGTTTCGGGTGCAGCCTCTTCTTGTTGATGCAGCTCCGATGACCCCAGAGGCCGTAGAGAGGTATGCACGCGGCTTCCTGATGTTTTTGCTAGGGACGTCCCTCTTCACCGACCGGGCGAACACAGTGCCCCTCTACCTTCTCAGCGCACTGGTGGATGTCCGGGACATCTTGCATTATGACTGGGGCGGTGCCGCTCTGGCCACCCTGTACGGGTACATGAGCTTGGTCTCCCGTGGCAGCGGGCAGTTGCTAGGAGGTTACTGGTGAGCTTGGGAGGTACGCCTTCTCCTCTGCCTTACATTTCTACTTTGTATTTCGCATTTCGCTGCATTGTAGTCTCCGCTTACACTTGTCAGATATCTTGTACACGCATACACACATACTCTACTCTACATCGCTCAGACAATCGCTCACATCAGATACTCTGCTCAACACTGCACAACACACGGCTCTGTTATTTCATGCTTTATTCTGTATTTTGCCTTATCTAATAAATATTCTGGTATTCACCTTGCAGTTATGGGTTTATGCCTACTTCCCTAGGCTCACTCCCGTGCCTGATGCGGAGACCCCTCTGGTCATCTCGTTCTCACGCCGCTTCGACGGGAGGTGCACCCTGAGGCCGCGGGAGACATTCAGCTTTTTCCGCCGTTACTTCGACACCATCACCCCTGCTGAGGTATGTTTTATTTGCAGTTCGTTTAAGATTCACTTTTCCTTCAGATATTTGCAATACCGAGGTAACAAATCAGATTAATTTCAGATCACCGCACCGTGGCTCTTCGGCGATAGTGCGGATCGGTTTGCGCCGCTGAGACCTCGCTATCGATTTTGCCGAGGGCCCGGTCTGTCGGGCTTGGTACCTAGGCGAGCGCTTCTTGCGTCAGACCTTAGGTTTACCTGAGTAGATAGTCCCGGTGCATCCTCCTGAGCATATGAGGGACACCGAGCGTTTCACCGCTGAGCAGATGGCGGACTACACCATCGGCTGGGAGGCAGACGGCTTCAGAGGCGAGGGCGACTGCTCATAGTACGTCCGTACATTCATCATGCGGCCGTTGAGTGGTGGTCATGAGCCAGAGAGACCAAGACCGGCGAGCAGGAGTAGGAGGAGGAGCGCCGAGGAGGGCTCGAGTCCGCGGCAGGAGCGGAGTCCAGAGAGGACGGGAGGCCAGTTCGCCCGCTCTACCCACTTCACTGTCTTTCCGGGGGTTGGATGGGGCGGCCTATCAGATTCCCTTCGCCCCTCCGCCGGCTGATCACGAGTTTGTCGGTATCCCCGACTTGCCTCCGGTATGTGTTACTGCATTTTTGTACAGTTATTTCATTTTAGTTTATTTGATATTCCACAGAATATTGATGCATCTGATTCCCTTGCAGCGTCTTCGAAAGTACACCCCGGTCATTGGAGATGAATGCCTCCATGGCGGGATGTTGCAATGACCTTCGACTTCCTAGCCTTTTACGGCCTTCCCAGATGTTCTCTCACATAACTCCAAATCATACCCAAATCGCCGCATAACTGATGCGCACGATAACATCGATACCCAAATTTCACAAAGACTTGATACATCAGATTCATACATCGATTCAGATCGCTTAACCGCCACGACATTTAAACATTGTATTATATACATCGTGACAGTAATCGCTTTGACCGCTCACGGCATTCATACTCAGATTCATACACCGCATTCGCGACTGTTTAACCGCCACGCATTCATACTCAGACTCATACATCGTGATTCTCGACTGTTTAACCGCCATGGCATTCATACTCTGTACTCATACATTGCATTATGCACTGTTTCAACTATTTCATACATACTGATGCATTTGCTTTTCATGTTTTTCAGTCTCCCTTCCCACTTCCTCCGGCGGGTGGCGTCGCTCCACCTGGACCTCTCGTGTCTACCCGGGATGGCAGGATATTCCCCCGCACCAGAGGAGGGTGTACTTATGCTGGGAGCAGCTCCTGCCTGCACGGTTCGAACAGTCTGAGGAGGAGGCTGAGGCATCCGAGGAGGAGGCCGGGGCCTGACTCGACAAATGACACTTCCGGTGATGCTCTGGACTTCGCCTGTGAAGAGGGCGAGGATGATCATGACGCGAGGCCATTGATGACACTGATGACCCAGACTTTTGCTGTTTTTCTTATTTCTTTTCTTGTACTTTTCTCTTTTGTTGGTAGATAGATTATTTTGTACTGCCACAGGCAGATTTTTTGTTTTCCTCAAACTATGTACTTGAAAAAGATGATATGAAACGAAACAAACTTTTTGTCTAAAAAGAGTGTTATATCTGTGCATATCTGCATCTTTCATACTTTACACTGCATTGCGTCATATTACACCTCAAATGTAAATGATATTGATCTGTTGTCTGAAAATTGAGCACTCGCACTGTACTAATCAGATAACCAACCAACTAAACAACAAACCACTCAGACAAATCACTGCTCAATCTGGATATACGGCCCATACTCTACTGGGGATTGACTTGCATATAGCCCATAACACAGCATTCGGTTCATTCTGCACACAGCAACCCCGAACAAATAGCCCCAATCTGACAAGACGGATCACAAAGTTGACACGGTTGCAATTGAAACACACTCGAATGTCCCAAATTATCCCTTTCCTTCTCTTGCCTGGCACGGATGTAGAGAATGGACAGCATTCTAGGCACAAGCGATTACTTTTTGGAAGAGGATGGGTTTTCAACCGGGGTATCGAGCCTACCACAGCGAGACAGACTCAAACAAATAACAAAAGGCACACGACCTAAAAGAGTGAGACACACTCGAAAAAGACTCAAAACTAAAATCGAGACTGACAGGTCAAAAGACATGACACACGGACATGTTTACAAAAAGACCTCAGACCTCGAGAAGCCAGTTCCTCCGGGTATTATTTCCCACCGTTTCTGATTTGTGATTCTCACATCACTCGGCCCTCAGGCTCGATTTTTCTCACAAAACCCTTTTCTCACTTTTCTCTCAACTTACACCTCTCTATTCTTTATTCTCTCATTTTTTTCAATCCCTCCCCAGAGTGGTTGATAGGTAAACGAGAGGTTGTGGGTTCGCGCCTAACACTATTAGCTCACGACTATTTCTTCTGGTGGTGGAGTGCCTTCTTAGCGAGTGCGTTGATAACAAAGGGGGAGGCAGAACACCCGACTCAATTGTGCCCCTAGTTCGTCATTTTGACCATTTTTCTTTTTTTTTTCTAAAACAGTTTTGATCAAAAATGAGAGTTGGATAAACACACTTATTCGATTTTTGATTTGAAAATCATGCGAATCAGGCTGTGAGCACTGAAAATTCTCCTTTTTGGGTCCAAACATGGTCCAATTTTGAAAATGAAACAGTTTTCGGGAAAATAAGTCAACCTCAGTGAAAATTTTCAAAAACTATTTTTTGCAAACGGTCAATGCTCAACGAGCGCGGGACTTACCCTCGAGATGCGCAACCTCGGATTGGAAGCAATGGAAATTGCCCCTTGCTTAAAAGGGGGATAAGGCAACGGAAAGTTGCCCCTGGTTTGGACGGTAACTCAGGGCAACTTACGGCAATGCATGGCAACGGAAAGTTGCCCCTTGTTTGGATGATGCCGCGGCATATTGTAAGCCAGTCTTTTATTGACGACGATCGGACCCTCGGACGCGGAGGAGACGAAGACGGTTTGAATCAATATATGGACACAGTCACCTGGAAGATGTCGATGGTTTGGACTTCAAGAGGAAGTTGGTCACGTAATTCCAGGTCGCTGTAATTGAGATCTTGGATTCGAAGGAGGCAAAAGCGATCAAAACCATGACATGGACTGAGACGCTATGGAAGCGTTGGGGGCTGGACTTCAGGATGAAGTTGCCTACGTATCCCAAACATGGGAATCAAGCCTTACGTAGTTCCGGTTAAGGTACACTCGGGTATTTTAACCTTCACTGTTTAGGCTCTAACTTTTGCCAAGGTGCCCAATGCGGGTTTTCGACCTTGCGAGCTTTGTTTTTCTTCTTTTCTTTCTTTTTCCTTTCTTTTCTATTTCAATTTCTTTTTTTTACTTCTTTTCTTTTACTATTCTTTGTTATTTTCTTTTTTTCTCTTTTTTTGCCTCTTTTTTTTTGCTTTTCTTTTTCTTTTTCTCTGCTCTAACTTTTGCCTGGGCCGCCCTTCCGGGTTTTCGGCCCAGCGAGCCTCTCGAAGGGTAAAAGTGTAGCTTTGTCCATGCCAAATGGTTTTGAAATTGAAGCCTCTCCGTATCCAGGAGAGCGACTGTTGTATTGACTTACAGGAAAAGTCCATCACGGTTGCTTCTCGAGCTTTACTTGGTGGGATCTGATCTCCCTGATCTAACTTTGATGCCTCTCGCTCGAGGGCTGCCTCAAAATGGGCCACACAAGCGTTTCATGGCACTGAAATGTTTTGAACGGATCCAGTTTGTAACAGATGAATTGAAACTTGAGACCGAGAGCGATCCTGGGCTGCACAATCTCAAGAGCGGTTCCACACCGGTCTTCACAAGACTGCGCAAAATATTTTGTTTTTGAAAGTTTTTAAGAAAGCGACAAATCGCTCGTGTTGAAGACAGTGTGGAACCAGTCTGGATCAGGCCAGGGTCCTTCTCAGTACTCACGTCGACGAGCATGATTTCATTCATTAAAAGCTTAGCAGGCCTCTCTTTCTCTCAAATTGATCAAATTTTGCCAAAAACCCGAGGAATTCCTTCCTCTTCGTTTTTATCACCGCAGTATTCAAAAAGGGTTTTATGAAAAACTTAGGTCATTACGACGACGTTCATGGCACAGGAGAGTAGGTGAAATGCACTGTCGTTTCATCCAAATTCTCTGGCACAGCTGGCTCAAATAGCAGCAAATTCGGCCCATGATAGCCGCAGCTGTTTCATTCAGATTTGCTGGCATAACTGGCTCCTCGGCAGAAACAAACTCAAAAAGCAAAACAACTATTTGAAAGACAAAACGGTGTTTGAGGCAACAACCCCGAAATCACCTGGTATACTTATATATAAAAAAAAAAGACTGACTTGTTACAGCAAGACAGACTCTGTAAGCAAAAGACTGACTCAATACAGAGAGACAGACTCAAAAACAAAACAAAAGACTGACTCGACACCCAAGTCAGGATTTACAAAGCTAGCATTGGCAGGTGCTCAAAAATGCGTACAAACGCCACATCCAAAAATGTACCAGAATCGCCCATGAGCGGTTCACCTTCGATTACATGCTTGCGATTCAGATCCTCAAAATCCAATAACTGACTGGTGACGGACTTTGCTGAAGTAGGCGAGAGGATAACCTCGTTGTCAATCAAGTCTTGTACCTCATGACGGAGGCGGAAGCAATTATCAGTGGCATGGCCAGTCTGCTGATGGTACGCACAGTACAGGGAAGCATCATGCGTGGCGAGGAGATTCTTTGGGAGTGGCCAAGGCTCCAGGGGTTTAAGGTGTCCTTTCTCAGCAAGGATTTGAAGTGCCTTTGACAATGGCATGTAGAGAGCATGGAAGACCCTGCGCCCTCGGGGCAGGTACTTTGGAGTCTGAGCACTCTTGCTAGATGTACTAGCAAACGGATCGGCGGGTGCGCCCTGGGTTTCTGATCCTTTCCGGATGCAAGACTGGGGACGGGAAGAACTGTTTTGGCATGACGGGGCCTATCCCGATTCTCTGATTGACTAGAACTACCCTCGAGCGGAGTGGGGAAAGCATCCTCCACAGCTTTTGACATAACTGCGAATATCTGTTGCTTGTTCATTCCCCCGGCTTTCAAAGCCTCTACTGCCCATAGCAGTTGTTCGATGGGGTCGGCATCTTCCTTCATCTTGCCTTTGTCTCTGGCCTCGGCCTGATCTAAAACTTGATTTGCTGCGTCGTTGCCATAGCTGGAGGTCATCTCCGGTTGGCTGAGTTCAATTACAATTCGTCCCAGTAGCGGGGGCTCTTGTGGTATAAAGCCTCCAGCATATGGTGCAGCTGGTGGCGAAACAGACATCCCATAGGCGAGATCCGCCACGGATCTTTGAAGATCACCTATCATTCCCATTAGTTCAAATGTAGTGGGCTCGCGAGCCTGATATAGTTGAGGAGTCCAGATTGGATGTGCGGCAGGCGACCTAGGCGGATGCGGCATGTCAACAGTAGTCTCATTCTGTGGGGTGGTTTCTTGACTCAACGCGGCCGTCATGACCACAATCTCTTCTGAGTTCTCAGGTCATGTTCTGCCTCGCCAAAGAAGGAGAAGATACTAGCGTTCGATCAACTCTCAATCTCTCGAATCAAACGGAAAACAAGCGACATTTGACCCCAAACAGATCAAACACGGGTGTAGCCGATCAATTGCACTCTACCATCGATCATTCCTGTTCCCCGTAATCATCGTTTCAAATCAATCGATACCCACAGATATAACTGGTTCTCAAAATATCGACATCGATGCCAAGAGTCGGATACTCAGACTCGCAAACTGGTATATGCATTCCCTGTAGAGATACACTCTAAAAGCACATAGCAAGTAAATGAGAGCCAATACACCCCTATGTTGGGGTAGGGTTTCCCTGTCCTATTTCGTCAGGAGCTAGGATTTCACTACGCACGTAGCGGTTTCAAACAACCTATATCGGGTAAGCAACCTGTCCTAGTTTGGAATGGTCACTATGGATTTCGATATGCACTAGGTCAAATGGTCAAAAAGGGTGCCCCGGTAGAACCGGGGTTTGTGTTCCTACATCTTGCAGAGCCAAGAACCGTCAGCCTTATGGTCATGCCTTGACAAGACAAGCCTCCAGCAAACCGCTCAGGAATAGCAGATGGCCAACACGGTGTCCTAGGCGCACCAATGCACATGCAATGCAAAGAAACATATAAGTGTAGTCAAAACAGGATATCACGAGTTCGAGTCAAGCTCTCTAAAATCCCCAGCAGAGTCGCCAGAAACTGTAACACGTCCATGAGGGAGCTCGCCATTCGGACTTTTTGTTTGTTGCGGTTCTAAATCAACCAAAGAGTCCAACTCGCAAATCGTTTTGAAGAAAAATGATTTTGAAAAAGTAGTGCCAAACATGGATTGCTTTGCCAGACATGAGTCGCCACCTAAATATTTTAAAATGGGAAATTTAGGAAACCGACTGCGTCAAGGCCACGTGTCCGCTATAACCAAAGTGGTCTTGGCTCGTGCTTGGGTACGATCGGGGAAGGTCAGCTATGAGCACCCCCTTTCGCCCGGTCCGAAGACCGGCCTCTACTAACCGTGATATCCGATTTTGAAAACATTACGTGTTCTTATTCCAATTATTAACCTAGAATTACTATGTTATGCGTGCATCAAACAAGTATAGACTAGATTGCCTAATTTGGAAATAAACATTGCATATCCGTTCGTTTGGAAAACAGTTTGAAATTGCTACTCGCAAGTAGGCTAAAATACGGATTTCAACGAGTTTTTCCAACTCAAGCAATCCAACCTCCACCCACAGGCATTCAAACAGTTTATCTCACATAAGCATTTAGCCGCATGGTAAGCATACTGTCATGGCAACATTCACACGCATGTGGTATGCTTAAAGCGTAAAAATACTTACATCGTACTCCGTGCCAAAACAAGAAACTAGTTAGCAAACATGCATGACCTAGTTCATGTTAAACGGCTAATGCAACACAGGCGAAGATGCAATTTAGAGTAGGCTCGGCTAACCCTAAAGATGGCATGTGAAATGTTGCAAATAACACGTATTCGATTTTGAAATTGAAGTACAATGCAGTTAGCGTGATGTACCGAGCCCGGTGCATGTAAAAAAATGCATGGATGCACGCATGCATTGCATAAGGTATGCTAATTTAAATATGCCCTAATCTACCATCATAAGCAGGTAAATAAAAGGGAGAAAGAAGTGGGGGTTGGAAGACATACATGCCACTCACCCACACTTATTACAAATACGCCCTCACTCGGAGGGACCAAAAGAATAATACAAGTAATTAACTACGTGAGCTAATTAAATATTACAAATAGCCTAATTAGTTAACAAACTAATTAATCTAAGAAAAGCAGTAAATCGCCTCGGGAGGAGAGCCAAATGCAGGCGACTGCTCGGATTCTGCTCGGAATTGCACTGCCATGCCTAGCTTGCCTCTGTTTTCCTTGCTTTGCATCTCAGAAGACTGTCACAGTCCTAGAAATACTTCCTTACGTACTGGAGATCACTATCGGCTGCTCAAAACTTCCACCGGCAGTGAATTGAGATCCTCGGCACTGAATTGATCCATCGACTGCAAATTGACTGCCGGCCGGCACTGAATGCCTGCAGAACCTGGAACTCACAGCAGCAAAGGACACAACTTGCATGGCAATGTAATTCAAAGCATATATGCACCAAACACACTCCTCATCATACTAATGGCTCAAAGGAGCATGTGCCTCGATTCTCAGACCACCAATCACGCATTTCCATGCATGATGGCCCAAAGAACCAAGAATGCAACTTTGATTTCAAATGCATGCAATGCAAACAAACAAACAAGGGTGCCAAACCTCCATCATACTTCACTTCAAGAGGCTTAGCATGCATGACAATATGATGCAATCCTAGACATGTCAACTAGTATGCAAAATGGGCAATGCAAGCAAGCAAAACATGCTAGGTGCACAACCTAAGCAAGGAAGCATATGAATTAAGCAAGAGGGTGGACTCAAACATGGATTAGGCAGTTCCAAATAGGCCTAAAACCATTGGCGAAAATGCTAAATCATGAGGGCCAAACACGCATGCACACATACACAAGTTAAGGCACCAACACTTAAGCATAATAAACAACATTCAAGCACACTTGAAATGAGTTAAACATGGGCTGCTAGCATGCACATAAAGCTCTGAAAATCATGCAAAACATGATGCCAAATCATGCAACAAAGCAAGCTAAACATGCAATAAATGGCCCAAGTACTTGAGGCAAACCAATGAGGCATTGAACCATACTTATGCAAAACAAACATGGCATGCATCGAACAATCCAAAACAGATTTTTAGCATGTAAAACTAAGCCCAAAGGACCACTTAGATGGCATCTAAATGGCATGACTAGGAAGACATGCACAAATGCTAAGACATGAGGCATAAGGCACAATCTTCCGAAGCATCAAAGAGGCATGCAAGGTAATCAAACAAGCATGTTAAAGGGACTGAAATAACATCTTAAATGGTTCCAAACCATTGGAATGATGAAGGCAATGCATACTACACATGCACCTACTTGAAGCATACAAGCTACAATGCAAAGGGGCTATACTAAGCATGCCAAGATCGACCCAAATGACTTTGGACAGAGCTAAAACATGGCATAATAAGTGCAAAGTCTTCACAAAGTCAAGCCCAAAACATGCTAGAACAAGGGCTAACAACCTAAGGCATATAAAGGGAACGACAAGGCATTACAAAGCAACTATGCAAATCATGGAAAGAGTACTAAAACCAACACTTAGCAATGTCATATTAGGGCATAATAAACATAAAATGCAGCCAAGACATGCTCAACAAACAGTCAAACACTATGCTCTCCCAAGAGGCCAAATCTTGCCCTTTTCAAGGACATCAAGGAGAGGGGGTGGCCCTCTCCTTCTTGAGACTCTAAGGCATCATCTACACCACTGAAATCCCTCAAGATTTCAGTGGTGAAGAGACCCAAACACCAAAATCCCGGAGCTCAATAAAATAGCACAAAAATGGGGCCTTTCAAGGCCTAAGAGGGGCCAAACTTCCCCAAAGCACAAAGCACCCTTAATAAACTATCAAGAGGACTAAAAAAAAGAACTTTTTTGTATTGAACACCAAGCACAAAAACAGTTCAAGGATAGGTCAAAATGGAGTGCAAGAATGGGGTAAATAAAGTAAGTTTCTCACCCTTGTTGACCCTCTTCACAAATGTTGACTTTGTTGCTTCTTTGAGCTCCAAACCAGTCAAGAACAGCAAGAATAACCTCTTGGGACCTCAGTAGCCAAGGGAAGGTGAAACACTAGGTGTTGATGTGCAATAGTGAGACACAAACACCTAGTGTACAAAACAAGAGAGAAAAAGAGAGATAGGATAGATATAGAATTCAAACCCTAAAACCAGAGCTTCTTCTCTGTCTTTTCTCTCTAAAATGTCTAAGTTCTTCCACCTTGAGCCAAGAGAAGAGAGCTTCTCCTTATAGGCAACAAAGCTTACAAGCTAAGTCACCAAAGGGGCTCATCCCTCCATACACGTGTATGGAGGGGAAACAAGTGCTACAAAGCTGTCTGAAAATATCTCCAAAAACAGCTGTAAAGTGATCGGCAGGGCAAAATGGTCATTTTGCCAAAAAGAGTGCCGACCGGCACAATATAGTGCCGATGGAAACATCAACCAGCCGGTGGCCTCTAGCCACTGCCGGTGGTGTGTGGGGATGTCTCACAAGGCATTCCCTACCCCTCCATGGCAAAGCACAAGTGTTTGGTGCAAAACCAGACACAAAACGGTCGAGTTCGGAGATCCTGAGGCAAGGCGCGTAGCCGAGGACTCCGGGAACTCCAAACAAACACGGATCACGGATTATCACCGAGTGTTCAAGCGGTGACGTCTAGGTCTTGAGGACGGTCAAAAATGGGGTGTCTACAGGTATATCTGTCTAACTAATACCCATCAACGTTTGAAAAAAAGATTTACTGGTCACACACTACACCTAATAAGGACTGATCAATCAACCATTTAAAATGTGGAACCAAATGATACAGAAGTTTCCAAAATAGGACTTTTCAATAAATTTCCTTTATTATTTTAAATATTTTTATATGTAAAAATAAAAATATATATGTTGTTAGTAAAATTTGAACCTAGTCCTATTATGAAATTAAAAAAACTTTAACTAAATTAACTAAACTAATTGTTGCTAATTTGCTTACTATTATATTATAAAATATATATTATATTTCTTGAAATATAAAATTTTTAAAATTGTAGAATCGAACCTAACCAAACCGATTTTGATGATTTGTATCTAGTCCTATTACATAGGATTAATGGTCCAGTTGTGATTTTAATTTTTCTAAAATTGTAGGTATGGATGATGAATTTGTCTCCACAAGAATTTAGCTAGATGATACACTTTCCCACAATCTTCTCTACAAGAAAGACTCAAAGTCTAGGTTGGGAGGACCCTCCGACAATCAAATTAACATTGAGACTGGACATAATTAAAAAAGAAAAATTGAACAAGTCTAATTGTCATGACCCGAACCCTCCCCTAGAAGTTAGGATCATAACAGGCCAGTAATCATGAGATTACCTACGACTTTAGATAGAAAATCAAACATATTTACCAATAGGGGGCCAGAAGCAAAAGCAAAAATACAAAGATTGTCCAATGAGCTGTGTATATATGGAAAAATAACAACCTTTCATACATATATAATAACTCACACATCACATACATAAGCAATTTATACATATCCATGATCATTCAGAACTTGTCATGTGATAAATCAAAACAGTCTTAACAAAAACCAAGGTTATACAAACTTGGTCACACATGACCACAAAAGAAAACAAAAAGGAAAATCAAAAGCCTCATATGTGAGGCGACCTTGGCTGACCTCAAAAAAACTTGGTACTTTTTCACAATTTCACTAGGGCTGGGGTTGGACATTCGCTACTCATCTACATACATATAATAAAGAGTGAGTTAACACTCAGTGAATAATACCAGAGTAAAAAGATTAATGAACGAGATTCCCACATACACAAACCATACTTGTACTTAATACATATGAAGCATAATTCTCATTCTCTTAAGCAAACCATAATGGAACGATCTTGAATCCAATCCATTATACTTAGAACATGTCGAAGGGACGAAACGACCTTAGGTTCAAACAGTTTTCATAACTGATCATAACATATGTACTAAACGACCTCCGGTCCAACATTTCCATATTCTTGTTCATGCACATATTCAAATTCAAGGTCATGTTCACATTTAATGGATCCATACACAAATGACCATTTGGTCCTTCACATCACATGTTCAAAATGACCTTAGGTCCATCATTTCCAAATTCATATTCACATTCACATTTATAATCATGATCATGTTCACATTCATATTCACATTCAAAACGACCTTTGGTCCAATCAATTCATTGTTCAAAATGACCTTTATACTATTTAACAATCATACAAAACAACCTTCGGTCCAATTCATATGTAAGATGACCTTAGATCTATCTTGTCAAATATTCTAAACGGCTTTAGGCCCATTCCGTGTCCTTGTCAAATATACCATACGGCCTTGGGCCCATTTCATATTCTCGTCAAACATACCAAATGGCCTTAGGACTATTGTGTATTCATACAAAACAACCTTTGGTCTAATCTTATAATTTCGTGCTTATTAGTCACATTTCAAGTCTTTTACGAATCATTCATAATAAAAATTCATGAGTCCGGAAAACTTACCACATAGGTAGTATTTAGAAAATAACATACATGAAAATATCTTGATTCGTCCTCGCGATTGACCCTACACAATTCATAGCACATACAGAAATCGGGTCACAATACAATTCAATCTGTTCTCAAATTTGTTTATCTTTCTTAGGTTTCTTTTTAAATCTTTAGTTCATTTAGGATGCTCAATGTATGCATAAGAATGCTCAAAAATGAAAAAGAACAGAAATCAGAACATAATACAACTTTTCAAAGTTTCTTGATACAGGGCACTTTGCTTGAGTGCAAAAGTACTGGATGCTCTCATTTTATGCTCGAGCCAACTTCGTGGTCACTTGAGCCAAGATTGAAAATAAAGGGTGGTTGATTGAGCCAACCTCCAATGTCTGGAAAAGTACTGGGAGCTCGAAATGTATGCTTGAGCAATAATTTCATCACTCGAGCGAACTGCTCGAATTCTGGAATTTCTAGAATTCTGTTTAAGCTTCAAAACACAACTCCAAGGCTCCAAATTCAAATATGACATACTCCTAACTTCATACACTCATTACTAAACTTAAATATTAGCCTCATGAATTATGCATGCATGATCAAAATGACCTTTCTTTTGACTTAGCCAACATAGATTACACTCTAACATGGGATTGCACAATGATCTCTCACACGCATGGATGAATTAATATTCAATTTTTCATTCTAGACTCAATTCATGTAACACATTTCATTATCTTCTTGAATTCATATAATTATGAACTTAAACTCACAAATTATGTTTCAAAAACTCACCTAGAGCCTTTAATTGTAGCGAGCCCAGTTTTGCCACTTCGCTGAGTATCTCGAGGGTCGAGCTGCCCGGTTAGCTCGCGAGGGTTCAGGGGGCAGCAACTCTTGGTGGGTCTAAGGGCAGCGTCCTGGCAGGGTTGAGGGGCAGCGCCCCCAAAACAAAAATGCAAAATGCATTCAAAGTTGCTTGTCGGCTCGAGCGGTTGTTTATGCACTCGAGCGGAGAATATTTGGTTTCAAAAGTTTGACTTGTCTGCAAAAGTACTGGGTTAGTGTATTTGACGCTCGAGCGGGGCATTCCACGCTCGAGTAGACCATGCTATATCAGTTCGTGAATCTGATATTTCAGATCACTTTTTCAATCCTCTCTCTCTCGAAAACTCTTCAAAATTCCAGATCGGGAATTTCTCTCTCTAGAAGTCATCTTCTCTCTTTGATTTCTTCAAATCCATTGGGATTTAGACCTAAGTTCTTTACCAAAGCTGGTTATCATCTCGAGGGCTTTGTTGTGTGTGGTGATCGTTGTGTGCGGCGAAGATCGAGTTTCGACACCGTTGATTTTGGGGGTTTCATCTCATTTCTTCTTCAAAACTTGAAGTAGGGATTTTCTTAGAGTTATATATATATTTTTGCAAGATCTATATGATTTTCAAAATCATCTTTCGATAGCTTTGAAAATTGACTGTTGATTCAAGAAGTTGAGCAATTTTGAAAGTGGGTTTGTCTCTTATTCTTTTAAAATGATCTTATAGGTTTTGATCTTCGTTGATTGAAGACAAGATGATTTTGGAAAGTTTTCTTTCAAAGGATTTGAGTTGTATAGTTTTGGTGAGAAAACCTAGAATTTGGGGTTTTTTTTTTTTTAAAAGAGACTGAAAATCCATGAATGTTATTGTTGTATTTATTTTGTGTGTCAAAATAAATAGATGTTTGCAAAATTTCTTATTTATATTTATATAAATGATGAATTTCAGGGAATACGAGAAATGTTGTTCATTTTTGAAATTATTGTTCAAAACATTGAAATAGTCTTGAAATGACTAATTGTTGAGAATATTTGAGAAGAGGGAATTGTATTATTCCTTGGATGATGAATTGGAATAAAAGTATTTATATTCATTTTGTGTTATTGGCATAACAATTCATTTGATTACATTAAACTTTGAAAGTTGATTTGAAAACTTGCATTGAGAAAAGAATGTTGAGAAATAAGTTTTTTTGAAATGGTTTTGGGGTAAATACATTCGTAAGTCTTGATAGGTGGTGTAGATGATATTGAATAAGTTGGCCTGAGAGTCCGGGATGAAAGACTAAAAACCCGCGCGGATAGGTGTCGAGCCTTCCGGTTAATACCGGTAAAAATGACAATTTGGTAGTACTTGTATAGTCTACTTGCAGACACCGACCTAGGGATTAACAGAGTCGTATTTACCGCCCTTGAAATAAATTGTTAAGTTTTGAACAATTGAAATTGCATGATATCATTGAGCATGATGATTTTCAAAAGATGAAAATATGATTTATCTTCAAAAAGGGCATAGCATGGCATGTGCATTTCATTTCTTGAGACTTGTATAAAATGTATATACTTTATAAAGAATTTCCTACTGGGCTTTATGTTCACCCTATGGGATTTTTGTGCATGAAAAGATGTGGTGATCCCACCCAACTACAGGCGTGGAAGTATGTGTGTTGGGAGTACAATGCTCTTATTTTGCTGTGACTCTGTGTGTAAGCCAAGGGCTGTGTTTGTGTGGGTATGAATAACCATTTTGTGTAACCAGGCTCAAGCCTTAGAAACTTGTAAACCCCTTGGGGGTATTTATTTGTTTATTTACTTGTTGTTGGATTAATGTATTGTTGCATGAAGAACTATTGTATCATGTAATGTAAGTTTGGAGATTTATATTCAGTTTTCCTTGAAAGAGCCATGATTGTTGTATTATTATTTGGGCTAGAAATTTGGGGTGTTATAACTTGATATCAGAGCTACCAGGTTTGAATACTTGGAGCTCGTGGGAAGTGGTTGTTTAATCACAATGTGTTCATTTAGCATGTTTAGGAAGTGTTATGCATTTTGTGACTATGCGATAATATGCTTATGTGACTAAATGGGTATGGGATTGAACTTTTGGGATGTTGTTTGCGCTTGTTAAATTCCTTGAGGTCTCATTAGAAGGGTACTTGATCAATACTTGCTCTACTAAGAATTCTTAGTTTTTCGTGGGATGGATTTCATCGTAAAAGAATAGTCCGTATGTGTTTACATGACTAAGTGCTTATGTGGAGTGAAATTGAATTGTGTATTTGGTAAAGAAATATATAGAATTGTTGTAGTCGAACGTGTGAGTCAAGTTACGAGCACATATGAATTAATGTGCTAAATTATTTCTCTTGTGTCTTTTATTAGGATGTCAGGAAGGGGTCAAGTCCGTGGTGGTAGAGGCGGGAGACGTGGTAGGGCTCACCGAGGTATGCATGAGGTACTGGTCCATAGGGTTCCAGTGCAAGAAGAAGGGTTCGGCCAAGCTAATATGGCCGAACAAGCATGCCAAGCTAATGTGGCCGAGCAGGTGGGACAAGCAGGTCAAACCGCAGTGGGGGCCCTAGCTCGAGAAATGGCAGGGGCTTTAAGGGAGTCTATGAACTTGTTGAGGGTGGAGAACCAAGCCCGAGAGAACACCGCAGAGTCAAGGGCGAGTTTCCTTACTAGAGAGTTCTTGCGGGCCAAACCGGATGAGTTCCATGGTGGTCCCGAGCCCAAGAAAGCGAATGAGTGGCTCGAACAAATTGTGAAGACATTTGAAATGCTTCACATCGAAGATAGTGAACTAAGAGTGACTCTAGCGTGTCACTACCTTAAGGGTGATGCGGGTCAATGGTGGAAATATGCCAAAGGTAGAGTGGAGCCGACATAGGAAGCCTTTGCGGTTGCTTTCCAAGATAAGTACGTACCTCCCACTGCTAGGGAGAGATTGAGGCAAGAGTTTAAAGACCTTAAACAACTCGACATGCTCGTGGCCGAGTTTGAGGCAGTCTTCTCTAGTTTGTCCAGATTTGCACTAGAGTTGGTGGCAACGGAAGAGTGCCGTTGCATTGAATTTGAAAAGAAATTGAAAACAAAAATGATGTTAAACTAATATGGGTGTTTCAAATAAGTCCATTCTATACAAATGTTCTGTATGGTAAATTTAGTGAGTTAAATAAGGCCTTCAGGTACTCCATTATGACTTGGAGTTATGAAAGGTTTGATAAAAAGTTTGATAAGCAATAATTGATACTATTTGATTTGAAGCAAGCTTTAATGTGATTTGCAATCAGACTTAAATGTACCATCTGATTGAAATGAAGGAACGTCATTAATATTATATCACATGTGCAATGTGGACCTAAGGTCGTTCTGTTTTCGCTTGTTATATGATTGGGCCCAAGGCCGCTTGTTATCTGATTGGGACCGAGGCCATTTGTTACATGATTATGGTTATTGTGAGAACCTTATGATCATCTATTTACACTGCTTTACTGTATTATTACTCATTGTGTTTCGCTCACCCAATATTATATATGCACATGTAGGTGATCAGTAGCATGGAGCACACCTATTGAGTCAGCTTTAGGAGCCATTTTGTGACCCAATCGATTCATGCCTCTGAGATGGAGTTTAGTCTTTGACTCACACCACACTTTGACCTTATTTTGTTTTTGCCATTATGGTCTTATGTTTGTAAACAATATGTGTAAATTTCTTTTGGCACTTATATTTTGCTTAGGCATGTAAATGTGTTAATGTGTTATGAGGTTATATTCATAATTTTTGCTCACAACTGGCATAGCTCAATGGACTTCTCTTTATTATACGTTTCTGTTTATGGCCCAATTAGCATAAATATTCTATATGATCATTTGAGGCCTTCGGTAATCTACAGGTTACTGGCCAGTTATGACCCAAATTTTTAGGAGCGAGTTCGGGTCATGATAGAGTGGTATCGGAGCACGAGTTATAGCTCACACACGTGTCCATTTGAGTAATGAGAGTTGTAGAACGGAATTAAGAATTACATTCATCTGTTAAATGTTCATTTACCTGATAAGTATTTAGTGTGCAATATCTAACAAGTATGCAATCATTTGTTACGTATGCATTTATTTGGTACGTGTTCTGTATGTTACCATCTATCAAGGATATGATCAATTGCGCACCCAAGATATGTGAAATCTGAATATGAGAGCATGTGCTTATATGTAAATATGCCTATTTGTATGTGTAACTTTCTTTATCTATTAGAAAATAGTGAGAACAAGAGGGGATGAACTAGAGGAGTCAACCTCCTCAAGACTAGACAGAATAGAGAATGATACATGAGATGGCAGAAAGTTTGGGGCGACAACAAGAATGGCAAAAACAACGGCAACAACCGCCGCCTCTACCCCCAATGCCGATATCGCCTATGCAAGAACATCAAGTGGATGGCCGAATTATCGTATCGACAAAAGAGGTCAAGAAAATGAAACCACCATTGTTCTATGGAAGACTCCAATACTCAATCCAAGAGAAAGCTAATGTGTTGAAACTAACAAAATACGTTGATGTCTTAGACTGGGCATGATATTTGAAGTTAATATCAAACGATCTTCTATATGGAAGGGAAAAAGACAAAGTACTGATGAGAATGAGGAATTTTCAAAGACTAAGAAATCGAAGTCAGGAACATCGAGCCAAGATGAACTCGCCCAAAGGAATGGTTTAGCACCGATTTATTCTGAATGTGGGAAAAAGCACTGAGGAATCTATAATTGAATTTCTGGAGCTTGTTATAGGTGTGGTAAGATGGGCCATACAGTGAGAAATTGTCCTCAGGCTAGACGGACTATGAATGACATGACTTGTTACTACAAGAGTGAATGCTAATCAAGGTACCTTTATTGATGTGAATGATTACCTATGTGTTAATTTTGGACTGATATATTTACCTTTGCTCGGAATGATTGTTATGTTACTTATTCCTATTGACTAGACTATCGAAACTATAATTCTATGATGATTATGTGACTTGGTTGAGTATCCCGGATAGTAAACTCTATGCTATACTTAATTGTGAACCTGTACGCCTACATGTGGACTTATTTGAGAACTGTTATATTGAATACGATATGTGTAGCTTGACTTTTTGTGCTCTTTTCAGAAAAGGATTAGCCCTACAGTATCGGACTCCCGCAGTTCTGAATCTGATCTCACAAGTGCAATGTGAAATAGATAAACACCAAAGAGTCTAAATCCAGCAAATCTTTTGGAAAATTGCTTTTGAATCAAAATGCCAAAAATAGACTGCTTTACCAGATACAGAATCGCCACCTAAATATTTTGGAGAAATTTAGGAAACCCATGACTCGTGCCAAAGGCCACATATCCGTCATCACCAAGATTGTCTCAACTCGGGAACTTATGTACGAAAGGGGAATGTCATGAATTGAGCACCCCCGCTTGCCTGATCAAAGATCGGCCTCTACTAGTTTGCAAAAATTAGGCTAGCATTACTATGTAATGCGCACACACACAAGTATAGATTGATTTGCAAAAATTGGAACACTTTAATTCATGTTTGTTTTGAAAATTGTTTTGAATATGTACCACTTGAAAAAGTGATCGGATATGTACATTACTCAAATTGTTCCAATTCAAGTAATTAGCCTTCATCTATAGGCATTCAAGCAATTTATCAATTAAACACTTAACCTCATGGCAAGCATGCTAGACATGGCAACACTAACATACAATGCAATATGCTAAAACAAAGAAAAGCTCACCTAGTATTCCAAGGCAAGCCAAAAAAGATAAAAGAGTAAGAAAAATGGATGATCCTAACTATGCAATATGACTAATGCAACACATGCGATATGCAATTTCTAAGCTCGGCTACTAATATAGCATATGGTCTAAGCACGTATTCGAAGATTGTATTTAATCAACAATGCATTGTTAGAATGATGAATCTAGCCTCGATGCATGCAAGACAATGGATGCAAGACATGAGAGATGCTAAACGAAACATGATGCCCTAAACTACCCATGATAAGCAGGTAAATAAAAGGGAGAAAGACGTGGGGTTGAAAGACATACACATTATTATAATTGTGCCCTCACGCAGGAGGGTCCGAATAAACTTACTAGCTAAACTAATTAATTAGCTATTACGAAACGAATCAACTAACTATGCTAGCTAGTTATTACAACATCACAACTAATTAACTATTCTAACTAATTATTACAAATTGGAACTAACTAATTAATACAAATTGGAACTAACTAATTAATTAATTCCAAATTAGAATTAACTAATTAATTACAACATGAATACAACATAAATAAGTAACTAAGCTAACTAATTAGCCCCGGGAAGCGAGGAATGCTCATGCATGCGCGGATTTTCACCCAAAAAACCCACTGTTTTGCTGCCAGAATGCTTCTGTTGCACAGTTATAACATCTTTCACCTTAGCCTTTGCTCTGCTTTGTTCCAAAAAGTTGCTGCTCAATTTGACAAAAGTGGCCGGCAGGCTAGATGTAGTGGCCGGCCAACCACAAATGGTAGCCTTCTGTCTAGAATGAGTGGCCCCCTAGCCACTAGAACTTGGTTCTTCCTACTATAATAGAAAGCATACAGAGCACAAACAAGGTATTCTCAAGGTATTTTTGTACACCTTACCCCTCCCTATCATCAAACAGCTCAACGGAGTGGCAAGCTCAATTCACAAGCTATTAATCAATGCAATTTCATTGCATGATAGCCTATGAACCAAGGTGTACAATTTCAATAAATGCAACATAAAAGTCTCCCAAACCTCCTCCCTATCATAGATTGATCAAGGGAAGTGGTTGACCTTGGAAACTTGAACCATTTCATCATTAGCAAGTATGAAATGCCTCAAGTTTCCATGTGTTCAATTAACATCCAATTGAAAAACAAATCGCTTATTATCTTGCACCATTTTTAGTCCCAACTTTATTACTCAATTTTAATTACCATCTATTCCTTAATCAATTTAGTCCAAAACTGAGCTTTAAGTCCTCTATTGAAAATAAGTACCAAACCAAGAGTTGTTTTAGGCATGAGAGAAGTGTCATGCCGTTGGTAATGAACCCCCAAAGGGAGTAAACCATAAAGCACAATACCTTAATCTCAAGCTTAAACAAGCAAGTTGCTTGAAATAACTTTCAAAGCAAAGAAAAAGCCAAGAAAGGAGGGAGGTTGCAGAGATGATTAGATATGAATACAAGTATGGAAAGCTTGAAATAAACACTATCAACTCAAATAGGTTGGTGGCTAAGGCCTAAACCACCAAGCCTATGAGGACCATTACACTACAAGCATGTTATACAAAGTTTAAATGCATTGAGCAACTAAAAATAGTCCTAAAATAGTGCTAAAACAGTCCAAAAAAGTGCTGGAATTAAGCTAACATTGGCTGAAATAGTAAGCTAAAACATGGAGCAAGTTAAGCTAGTAAACAAGCACAAGGAGGGGAGGCTACCCCCTCCATTTTTAAGACTTAAAAACATGGTTTTTAGCCTCTGAAAAACTCTAAAATTCAATGGTAAAAAGCTCAAAAAAAGTTGAGAAGAGAATTGAAAACACAAGGGTAAAAGCTTAGAGAGCAAGGTTCAAGGAAGGGTGATTAACCCCTCCACCGTTGGTGGCTTTAAACCACAAGTTTTAGCCCAAAAATACAGTCCCAAAACCTTCCAAAAACAGTAAGAAAAGATGAGGAAAAATTAGTGTAGAGAAGGCCAAGGTTATACCTCTTGAAGAGGAATAACACTTTGTTTCACAAACCATAAGTCTTTCACTCTCAAAGGTTGAAATTTGGACTCAAGAATCTCAGCAAGGAGAGCTCCAAAATTGGCTTAGGAAGTGTAGAGAGAGATTGCAAGATAGAGATAGAGAGAGAATTTCAAGTTTTGGTCCCTTTGGAATTTTTCGTAACTTAAAAACATGAGGGAAGGTCAAGGATATATAGAAAAACATGCCTCTCAGTTGAAAATATCTATATACAAATAGCTGGAGCTTTTGGGGGACAACTGGCAACAAATATCTGGGCTTTACACAAGTGGCTGGCAGGCCAGAAGTAGTGGCCTGCCGTCCATAAATAGTGGCCCGCTGGCCACAAAAATCTACTTCTAGACCCGACTTCAAATGAGCATATCTTCTTCATTCGGACACAGGTTTAGGTGATTCTTGAGTCTGAATTGAAGCTCCGGAAGTCTAATTTCCAATGGTGGAAGACCTTCATCTAAATTATAAGTGTGAAAAGAGATATTTCTACTTTAGTGAAGGTTGCTCATTTCTATTTTAATCAGATTGATGCCTAACTTCAAACGGCCATATCTCCCTCATCCGGACTCGGCTTTAGGAGATTCTTGAGTCTGAATTGAAGCCCTTGAAGTCCACTTTCCAATGATGGTGGCATCATATATAAAGTCTAAGTGTGCAAAAACATATGCCTGATTCAGTGTAGGCTGCTCAATTTTCTCTTAATGGTTTCATTCTCAACCATCTTCCCCAACTAGTTTTCTTCCCTCCCCTACTATTTTCTTCAACTCAAAACCTTTAAGTAAGATGTTTTGAATATTTTTTTCAAATAGTTCACCTGCGTTTCATTTATTTCAACTTTGTCCTTGCTCAGTTTACCGAAGAGTGCAATATTTAACAAAATGCGAGCCTTGGAACATCATAGAAACTTTTGGGAAAAATATTTTTAAAAAGAAGGTTTTGAGGTCTAAAATAGTTTTGGTCAAAATGGGGTGTAAGGTTGGGATTTAGAAGCTCTTCTTGATAAAGAAATCGAACGTTTGTACAACATAACTTTCATCATCAAGTGATCAACATGAGGCGCCCAAGTCTTAAGAGCGGTCAAAATGGGATGTCTACAGTTGCCCCTCTTTGACAGAGCTCGAAGTTATGAAATGACGTGAGTGAATGTCAAAACCCAAAAATGACCTATTTTGATAAGGCCGTAAGACTTGGGCAAACAAACAAACAAACAAAATGAAGATACAGTTGGTTGAACCTGAGGGTTGCCTATGTATCCCATTGTAAGGAGTCAAACCAGCGTAGTTTAGGGGCAAGATACAAATGCTAGGCACGAAAAAAACTTTGAAGCTGGACTCACATACTTTGCGAAGCCGGCTATTTTGAAAACTCATGATCATGTAAGATGATGCAATAAGCAATAACAGATGCAGTAAGCAATAACAAGATAACAACATAGCTTCAAGACTAAAACTAACACAGGTTCCATGCATAAAGATGTAAAACACACTCTAACTATGCCAAAACGAGAGACGAGGAAAGAAAATACCGCTCAAGGTCACGTTTCACACATCTTGAGAAACAGAGAAACAAAAACTGCTTAGGGTCGTGTTTCACGGATCCCGAGAGAAAAAAAAACTCCCGCTCGCGTTTCACGCGTCCCAAGATAAAAACAAAATCGGTCAGGCTCGTGTTTCACGTGTCTCGAGATAAAACACGGCCAGGGCCGCACTTCACGCGTCCTAAGATAGAGAAAAAATTGCTCGGGCTCGTATTTCATGTGTCCCGAGATAAAACAAGCCCAGGGCCGCGCTTCACGCATCTTGAGATAGAGGAAAAACTATTCGGGCTCGTGTTTCACACGTCCTGAGGTAAAACACACCTAGGGCCGTGCTTCACGCGTCCTGAGATAGAGGAAAAACCACTCGGGCTCGCGTTTCATGCGTCTCGAGATAAAACAGACCTAGGGCCACGCTTCACGCGTCTTGAGATAGAGGAAAAAACTACTTTGGCTCGCGTTTCATGCATCCCAAGATAAAACACGCCTAGGGTCGTCTTTACGCGTACTAAGATACAAGAAAAATTGCTCGGGCTCACGTTTCACGTGTCCCGAGATAAAACACACCTAGGGCCGCACTTCACGTATCCTGAGATACAAACAAGAGATGCAAAGAGTAATGAGCGTGTGCAATAAATGCACAAATTCAGCGAGTGCGATAGATGCACGAAGTGAATGAGTGCGATAGATACACAAAGTGAACAAGTGCGATAGATGCACAAAGTGAGCAAGTGCGATAGATGCACAAAGCGAACAAGTGCGATAGATGCACAAAATGAACAAGTGCGATAGATGCACAAAGTGAGTAAGTGTGAAAGATGCACAAAGTGAACAAGTGCGATAGATGCACAAAGCATGTTCCATGCAAAATAGACAACCAACGTATAATGTTAATCGAAAGCATGTTCAATGTAAGAAACAAAAGCAAATTCTATGCAAAATTGAAAGCATGTTCTATGTATGAATCATGAATGATACAAGACACGCGTGCAACATAAGTGTATGTGAAAATGCATGTTCTATCCAACAGAAGAAGACAAAGATGTAATTTGACAAAACGAACAAAAACGATACTTGGTGACAACCTCTGATTTACCTCTTGAAGACTTTGTGACATGTTTAAGAAGGATGCACCTCGTTCATATTGGCAAATAGAGAATGTTTGCATGCCAAAACGTAGTTTCGAGATCCCTTAGAATCAATCTAGCCCAACAGTGAATCTCTCATACACTTCTCAAGTAACAGAGGCACAAAACAGCATCAGGACACAAGTGAGGACCACTACCACCGCCGCCACGTGCACAAATTAGAGGGGCTATTCGTTTTTGCCTCAGGTCTTTAAATATCCAACTCCACACTTCATTTCCTCACTTCTACACATCCGAAAACACCCATTTTATACACGTTTTCCAATGCCCCATGCAAACTTTTTTCATGAAACCCTCTTGATTCTCTACATTTTGAAACGATCAGATTTTGATTTCGTAGTTTTTCTTGCATTTTCACCACGTTAGGCTTGTTCCCCTCAAGTTTCTCTTGGGTTTCGTGAACTTTCTCGAGTTTTGACTTTTTCTTCCATTTTCTCTCTCCTAGGGTAGACTTTTTCTAAGTTTACCCTATTTTCTCCATTTTTCTTCATTTTCACCCACTTTCCAAATAGCTGATGATATACCTCATGACAGAGCACCTTTTGAGGTTCCTTCTCCATTATCACCCCTTTCTGAGGTTGAGGAGCCGATGATTGCCAAGGCTGGTGAGGTGGCAGAGGACATCACGGCTAATCTTGAGGTAGAGTTCGCTCCAGAGCTCGAGCCAAAGCCATTACCACTAAGAGTGCGGCCCTTTGATCCAATGACGTATCATCCTCGTATACATATACTACCTCCTGGAGGCATCAGGCATTTCAGTGACTCCGCTTGTGGCATGCTAGAGGACCACCTACTGAGGGAGCTGGACTCCCACCTTTCTTCCAGCGCTATTGAGGTATAAACTCTATTTTCATGCATTCCTGCCTTTCCTTTAACTGCATTTCTTGCACTACCTTTTATTTGAATGCTCTTTTATCACTGCCTTTCATCTGATTCACCTTTTCTCTACCACAGGGAGACTCTCGCTCTTATAGGGGATATGGAGAGACGACAGTGAGAGACTAGTATGATGAGCTCCTCGCCGGGGTCCGCAACATTATTGACGAAGCCGGCTTTGGCCTATTCTGCTCTGGGCTCTCACGAAACATAGCGAGCTGGACTCTTTTTGGGGAGTTTGTGGAGAGGTGGTAGGACACCACCAACTCTTTCCACATCTCTTATGCCGGGAAGATGACGATGACTCCCTACCACTTCACCATGTTCACAGGCTTAGGAGTAAGGGGATCTGATCCCATTCGATACAGATATGGGCGAGTGGGAGGCTGTTTGGATCCACCTACTGGGAGCACGCCCACCTCTGTACAGACTGGCGATGGTGAGGTATAGTTAGTTTGTCGAGCAGTTCTGCGGGAGTAAGGCCGAGACACCAGAGGAAATTGAGTAGTACGCCCAGGGCTTCTTGATGTTTCTCCCCGGTACTACCTTGTTTTCGAACAGGTGAAACACCATAGGCTTATATCTGCTGAGCGCCCTGGTGACACTACCCCGGGTGCAATTTTATGATTGGGGCAGAGTTGGCCTCTACACCCTCCACAGCTACATAAGCTCCACTTTCCAGATGAAGAGAGAGTGAGTTGGAGGTTACTGAAGAGCCTAGGAGGTATGCACTACACCTTTCTAATTTTGTACTTTCTGTTCAATATCTGTTCAATATCTGTTCAAAACTTGTGCTTTCTGCTTTGCACTTTTTGTTTTAATATCTATTCAAAACTTATGCTTTCTGCTTTGCACTTCCTACTTTAATATCTGTTCATGCATTGTGCTTTTGCTTTGCACTTCTTGTTTCATATCTATTCAAAACTTGTGCTTTCTGCTTTATACTTTCTGCTTTAATATCTGTTCAAAACTGGGCTTTCTGCATTGCACTTTTAGCTTTAATATCTGTTTATGCATTGTGCTTTACGCTTTACACTTTCTGTTTCATATCTATTAATGCATTAACACCACTACCCTCTCATTGCAGTTGTGGGTTTATGTTTACATCCCCGCTCTGACCACATCTCGCTTTCGAGTTTTGTTGTAGGGCCCAGTCTGCTGAGCGTGGTTTCTGAGCAAGCGATTTATAAGCTAGACCATGGGATCGCCTGATCCAGTTGTTCCGATGCCACCCCTAACGTACATGAGGACAGTAGATAGTCTGCTAGTTGATGCAATCATCCAGTTCATGGTGGGCCTAGACGCTGACTTCTTCAAAGCAGAGGGCGACTACATGACATTCATCCTGACTCATCTTATGTCCCTCTAATCAAGCGTTCGCTGACAAGCGAGGCAGGAGCTCTGTATGGTGACGCGACTCAAGCGACCAGGGTCCATACTAAAGGGCCCTTCTCAAGGCGATGACCGGTTGGCCGGAGGTTCCCACTACACTCACATATTGGCGACCAACCGAGATAGGCTACCAGATTCCGATCAAGCCGGTAGAGACAGGGCATAAGTATGTCAGAACTCGAGGCATACCTCAAGTGTGGACCACACTTTACAATTTGTAGCCCATATTTTCATTTCAGATATGTTTATTCCAGATATTGATCAATCAAATGCACTTGCAGGCACCTACAGAGTATACAAAGAGCCTCTTCAAGCTAGTTGCCTCTCTGACTGGTATGGTGCAGAGGAGAGAGACGTTGCTTGGTCTCTATAGTATTTAGGTAATTTCCTCCATTTCAGCATGCATTTCATTGCTAACTCTGTTGTGCACCACAATATCATATTTCCACTAATACATTGGTACCTCATCTGTAGCCTTTCCCAAACTGCATTGATAGACTGCATTGGCACACTGTACTCACACACTATACTCACACATTGTACTCATACTATATCTGGTTTCTACATGACACTCATTTTGTGTACTATGCCTATATTTGATACGCACATTGTAGTTGATATGTTGACAACTATTTTTCTAGATTCCATCTACACAGAGGGCACCAATGGCAGCAGCAGCAGCACCAACACCGGTAGCACCTACACCGGTAGCACCTCCTCCCAACAGTAGGGAGGAGAGAGAGGTAGGCCCCAACATATGGTCGAGATGTATGCCGCGGTCGAGGCAGGGATAGGGCTACATGAGGCTAGAGCAATCCTTTAGAGCCCTTTTGAGAGATGATAATGCTAAGACTAACGACTCCGAGGAGGCAGCGAGTCGACATTCTGAGTCATCTGAGAGTAAAGATGATAATGCTGGCTCGGGTTTAGGGAACGGAGATGATATCGGCTCTGGTTCAGAGTCTGATTCTGACAGCGTTGCCAATGAAGATAGTGCCCTCGAGTCCCCTCTGAGGAAGAGGACGAAGAGGGCCTCTCGAGCTTGAGATGACTGGCACCGATTTTTGTACTTTTTCCTTAGTTTCTTTTTGTTGGTAGCATAGCAAATGTATAGTTTCAAATAGGTTTTACTTTTGCTCTTGAAACTTGTACTCCTCTTTTGTAAAAACCATGATCGGAATAAAAGCTCACAGTTTTATGAAAAGTGTTATTATTTTGCATCATGAGCACCATATTTGCATGAAAATGAAAATGGAATTGAATTTGAAAATTAAAACTTGCATTGGCACGATGTTCTTAATCGGGTAATGAGATAACCAACGACCAAAATACAAAATACAACTTGATAAGCAAAGCAAAAATAACTCAAACACCAATATGCACACTTGCTAAGACCAAAAAACTCAAAACAAGACCTTAAAACACAAAAATCAAGACAAAAACTAGGCTGCCAACACTACCCAGCACACAAGTGGACTACAGGCTAGAAAGGAGGGTTGCCAGCCACAAAAGATGGATTGCTGGCCACAAATGTAAGGATCACCAGATTACTGACATCTAGCCTCCGCTCACAACATGGTCTTCTACAAAAGGTCTTCCTTCGTGATTTCTTCTCTAGAACCTCATTTTAGTTGTTGTTTTTCTACAAATGGAGATATTCCTTGTCGGAAAGCTCACGGATTGAATAGCTACTTTAGATGGCACATAAAAGGTAAATTTATGGGGTTTCGGCATAAATGCACTTTTTTCGTTGAGCCATACTCCACTTTGCTTTATGTTCCTCCATGTCGCTTTTAGATGCTGGGACCCAATTACGCATGTATTTCATTTCGAAACATAAGAAATGTGCCCGACTCTTGAAGAATTTCGGGCATTGATGGAAACCCGGTGCAATGAGAAAGTCATACCTTAGTTTTGGCCACGCCCAAGCTTTGGGACGAATGTGTGGGCTCACTTTACACGAAGCTCGATCTTTGGCCTATGACGGAAGGCTAGACATACCCAGCTTGATTCATCGATTTTCTGACATCAATGATAGAGGCGACCTCCTCTGGCGAGGTTTTCGGCAACATGCCCTTTGTTTATGTATGCTTGTGCATTTCCTTCTTGCCCCTAGTTTTGGCAAAACCAGCATACGGTTAATCGAAGTTGCCCGATGTCTGAAAAAATGTAAGAGTTTTATCGATTTGGTGCTGGCCGAGACCCTAATGGGCTTAGATGATTTTTATCAGTGAGACACCACCAAGTTTATGGGGAGTCCACTACTTTTTCAGGCATTGTTTTCCACCCTTTCTCATATGTGTTTCTCACATCACTCGACACTCAAGATATATTTTTTTCTCTTAAAGCCCTTTCTTTACTTTTCTCTCCACGTGCATCTTTCTATTCTTTAATCTCTCTTATTTTTCATCTCTTCCTAGGTATGCCTCATAGATAAGCTGAAGGTGGTAGACTCATGCCCCAAGTACTCAGCTCGAGCTTATTTCTTTCACCACTAGCTAGTTGATTTTCCCAACGAGGGATGGTGGTGCAACTAGATGTGCTTGCAGTCTCTGGCTTTGACCTTTCATTTCAAGTTTTATGATGAAAAGCAACTTTTGATTTGTATCGAGGAGTTGGAGAACTTTTTGTTTTCAAATCAAAGGAATTAAAGTTGTGTAAAATTTTTTTTTTTTTTTTGGTCCAAAATGGTCTAAGTTGTAAAGGTAAAAATTTGAACAAAAAATCAACTTTATTAAAACTTTCCAAAACCATTTCGAAAGTGATCAATGCTTGAGACACTACTTTGCAGTCCTCCAATATACAATATACAACCCTGAATCAAAAGATCATAACTGGCCCTGATTTAATAACATTGCTTTGTTGCATAACCCGACTCTTCTCTTCGAACTCTCTCGAAAAGTGATCTTTGCTTGAGACACACAAGAATCATCATATAATATATACAACCCTCAATCAAAAGATCATACCGTACGATTATTTAATAACATGTGCATTTTTACAGCTCTTCTTCTTCTTCTTCGTAAAGAAAAGACTCAAACCTCTCTTCGGATGATGGACAAAGATGACCTAATTAGACACATGGACAGGATAGTTTGAGTTGGTATACGCGCCGAACTCAGATGAGATGATCTTACATATCCCAAAGATGGGAATCGGCCCTTACGTTCATTTTCAGTTCATCACAGTATTAGTCTTCTTTTTTTTTCTAACTTTTTTTTTGGTTGCCAAAGTTTTTTTTTTCAACTTTTTCTCTCGGTTTTTTTTTTTTTTTTCTTTGTTTCTAATTTTTCATGCTCGAACATTTGCCTAGGTCGCCCTTTCGGGTTTTCAGCCTAGCGAACCTCTCAAGGATAGTATTTCTTCAACTTGTCCTTGTTGATCGGTGGTGAAAATTCTAGGCCATCTAGGTCCATGGGAATAATCACTTCTCCTGACCAATTAGCTTTGATGGTGTAAGGACCAGTCTAATTGGGTCTGACCTTGTCCCTAGGGTCATGGATGGGAGCTCGATTGTCTTTCAACACCATGTCCCCCTCCTTGAGATTTCGAGACTTAACTTTCTTGTAAAAAGCCCTAGTAATTCTGCGCTGGTAGACCTGAACATGATACAATGCTTTTAGCCTCCTCTAATCAAACTGCATTAACTCCTCAAATCTACTCTGTTGCCAGTCCACCTCTACTATTTGACAGTCAACCATAACTCGTAGTGATAGGACTTCAATTTCAATTGGCAAAACAGCCTCCATCCCATAGGCGAGAGAATAAGGGGTTGCCCCTGTAGATGTCCGGATCGGTGTTCTATAGCCCCAGAGTGCGAAAGGCAATTTATCCGACCAGTCCTTGTAAGTCTCAACCATCTTTTGCAAGATTTTCTTGATGTTCTTGTTGACAGCTTCAACAGCTCCATTGGTTTACAGCCTGTATGTAGATGACTTATGAAAAGCCACATTATATTTGTCCAGCAAGTCTATCACCTCTTTCTTGAAGTGGGAGCTATTATCTGATATGATCTCGTTTAGAACTCCGTACCGACAAATGATATTTTTCTGATAAACTTAGCCATATGCGATGCCTTTAACACTACATAGGATTGAGCTTCTATCCACTTTGTAAAGTAATCAGCCGCGACCAAAATATATTCATGCCCATTCGATAGGATTGACTACATAGATAACGTCGATTTCCCAGACTGAGAAAGACCATGGAGAAGTCATGTTGTACAGCTTTGACATCAGAATATTCATGCGATTGGCATGAATTTGACACTTGTGGCATCGCCGTACAAAACCAATACAATCTTCCACCATAGTGGACCAGTAGTAACCTTGCCTGAGAATCTTCCATGCTAGCATCACACCATTCATATGCGCCCCGCATTCTCCACTTTGGATAGCCTCCATAAGGCGCTTCGATTCCTCTTCTTCCACACACAACTTATGCATTCCCAGATGACCTCTTTTATACAACTTACCCCCGCAGATGATAAATTAGATGGCTATTCGCCATATTCCCCGTTTGTCCTTGGCATTTGTCCCCGATGGATATATCTAGTTCCAAATATCGTAATACTAGGGGTTTTTTTCTTGCACTTCATCTATCGCGACAACGGTTTCATAAGCCGGCGTGTATTTATTCTTGATGATAATCAAACGCATCCGAACTCCAAGTGGGATGTCTACCATAGAAGATAGAGTTACTAAAGTATCAGTGAACCTGTTGTTCTCTTTCAGTAGATGCTTGAAAGTTAGCTTTTCAAACCTAGGAATCAGAATATCTAGGGTCTGATGGTAAACCTTCATCTTCTCTTCTTTGACTTTCCAGTCTCCGTTTGCTTGAGAAACAACTAAGTTCGAGTCCCCGATAACATCCAATCTTATTGCCCCTAGTTCCAGGGCAGCTTCTAAACTAGCAATACACGCTTCATATTCTGCTACATTATTGGATATCTTGAACTGGAATTTGAAAGCTAAAGGTATATGGGAATTGTCGGGTGCTATCAGTAATACACCTATCCTATAACTATACTGATTAGACGCTCTGTCAAAGTACATCATCCAAGTTTCCTCCTCAACTTGTAAAACGGCTTCATCTGGGAACAAGTATTCCACTGCCTCATCTCCTTCTACCGGGTGGTCTACCAGGAACTCCGCTACAGCTCTTCCCTTGACCGACTCGCGAGTGGCATCTTTAAGATGAAATTCAGAGAGAATGAACAACTAACGAGCTAGCCTACCGTAAGTGCCGGTTTCTCAAAGAGATATTTGATGGGATCTAATCTGGAAACCAGGATTATAGAGTGAGCTAACAAGTAGTGCCTCAACTTCCTGGTAGCTCATACTAAGGCTAGGCAAGCTTTCTCCAATGGAGTATGCGGGTTTCGTAATCCAACATTTTCTTGCTCAAGTAGTAGATGGTTTTCTCCACTCTGTCTTCAAATTCCTGAGCGAGAATGCATCCCATGGTCGTGTCTGTTACTGACAAGTACATAATCAAAGGCTTTCCTAGCTCTGGCGGCGACAACATAGGTGAATTCTAGAGGTACTGCTTAACCTGCTCAAAGGCGAATTGACATCGATCATCCCATCAGAATTTCTTCCATTTCTTCAAGAGACCAAATAGTACTTCACAAGTCAAGGTTAATTTGGAAATAAACCATCTTATGAATTGCACTTTACCCAGAAAGCCTTGCACCTCTTTTTCAGTCTTTGGTGGTGGCATTTATAGGATGGCCTTGATTTTGGAAGGATCTACTTCAATGCCCCTTTGCGTGATCAGAAAGCCCAGCATTTTTCTTGCCGTTACGTAAAAGGTGCATTTCTGCAGGTTTAACCTCAATCTGTATTCCCTAATCTGTTGAAAGAATTTCTTCAAGGCAGTGTAATGGCCTTATCATTTTTTGGACTTGACAATCATGTCATCCATGTACACCTCGACCTCTTTGTGGATCATATCATGCAAAATGGTGGTCGTAACCCTCTAATAGGTAGCACCAGCATTTTTCAAACCAAACAGCATAACCTGGTAGTAGTAGATAGCCCACGACGTAGTGAATGCGGTATTCTCTCTGTCCCAGGCGCCATCAAAATCTGGTTATACCCTGGAAAACCTATCCATGAACGATAGCAATGCATGGCCCGCAATGAAGTCCACTAACTCATCAATATGAGGCAGAGGAAAGTCATCCTTCGGACTGGCTCTATTCAAGTCCCAAAAGTCCACAAACACCCAGATTCTGCCATCCATTTTCGGCACTATGATGATGTTGGCCAACCAAGTCAGATACTCAGATACTAACAAGAAACCTGCCTCAATTTGCATGGTGACCTCTTTCTTGATTTTCAGTGCCTAATCCGGACGGATTCTACGTAACTTCTGCTTGACGGGTCGGGCCTTTAGGTCAAGATGGATCCGATGCTGTATAATCTCAGAATCGATTCCAGGCATGTCTTCAGAGGACCATGCGAAAACATCTTTGAAATCTTTTAACAAAGCGATTAAATGGTCGCGTTTCTTCGAAAACAACGTGGACTCGATTTGGGCTAAGTGCGGATCCTTGTCAGTACCCACATTAATGGCAATGATTTCATCAACACAGGGTTTAACAAACCTCTCATGCTCTCGATTAATCAAGTTTTTCAAAGCCAAGGGAATTTCTTCCGCTTCGTTTTCATCGAAATTCTAAAAATATTGGTCAATACAATAAACCAACGGCACAGAGAAGTACATAGAATTTGCAGAGTTTTTATTCAAAAGGTCTAGATCTTCGATTACAGACTTAAAAGAAAATCTAAATGAAGACCTAGACAGGACTTTGGTATCTGGGTTATCACCCCCAGAAATACCAAACTCAGACTCAGAAGAAGTTGAATATGATCCTGACCCCACAGACTTAGTGGAATAAGATTCTAGCTCATCACCTGATTCAGAACTGGCCAGATAGTCTTCCTTCAGCTGCCAGATAAGAGATGGTGCCCCTGATGCATCCAAAATGCCACTGGTTGGGTTCACAATCGATTCTTCCTCGATCATGGAGATAGTAAGGTTATATCCCAAGTTCTCTAAGTTGGCTGCAGAATCTATCAGAAGACTAGCCAGTACTGCTCCTACTCCAAGTTCACTGCCATGTGAGTCACTTTCTGTGCTCTGTTCAGCTTCGATGCTTAGTTCAGTCCTTTCCTCATCATCACTATTCTGCAGTTGCAGATTAAAGAAGATCTTGAACCCGGCGACATGTTGCTTCGTTGAATTCACCCAAGGCTCCGGAAAGCCACAAAAAGGGAAATATTCTCCCTTCCAAACAAAGGGGCCATTCAGTGTCCCACATATTGGCCTGTGGATGAGCTCATAGTGTTTCTCGGCTTGCTTGCCCTTGGCTCTACCTTTCATCTCTTTCCCCTTTCTCATCCAATCCTCTTTGGTGGGCGAATAGCCTAGCCCAAAGGCATGTGGGTTGTGTGGCACATCTATCAGTGCTGCAACATTTTTCGGCCACTTCTCCCGAGTCTCATTCCTGGAACATGCTGCAGTTTGTTCATGAAATAGATAGACTGAACGTTGACATATATGCCTTCGTCTGCGACCATAATGGTTTGCACTACTCGAGCTTTAGCCAGAGTGAATCCCGAGAGGAATACATCCTCTTCGCCATGGGTGATCTCCAATACTGGCGTAGTTACCTCTGGCGACGGATGGATAGATAAATTCCCAAAAACAATCGCCACTCCTCTCTCATGAGGGTATTTCAACATCTGATGGAGAGTGGAGAAGATGACCTTTACATGATGTAACCAGGGTCTCCCTAACAGCAAATTAAAGGTAGCCAGCACATCTAAAACATGGAACTCGACCTCTTGCTCAGCTGGGCCCATCTGGACTCTGACTCACACTGTGCCTATGACCTCTCTACTTGTGTTATCATATGCCTGAATTAATTAGGCTATGGAAAAAAAATCTGCTGGTTTAAGGCCAATTGCATAGGTGATGCGAGAATGACAGACATTGATAGCCGAACCAGTATCTTCCAATACCATCGGCACCCATTTCTCCCTGCATTCCACAGATATGTACAAGGGTTTGTTATGAGTCGAGCCTTCCGACAACAATTCTTTGTCAAAGAAGGTTAAAGTTGGTCTGGCACCATTTGGAATGACCAATCCCACTAGCTGCTCGTGCATGGTGTCAATGGATAATTTAGCTTGTCCATCACTGACAATATGCATATCGGTGTACCTAGGAGGCCATGAGTAGACCTTAGATAGAGAGGTCAGTTTGGATTTTCTTGAATTGTTTTAACACTGCCTCTTCTTCTAGCCGTTTCTCTTTCTATTTCTCAGCCTCTCTGTCTTTTCCAGACACTTCTGCTTGATCCAGGTGTGGCTATTTAAAATACTGCCCACTTCTTGTAGCGACCCTAATTTTTCGTAAGTCATTATTTATTATTACTTTATTTTATTTTTGGCTTTATTAATTGTGTGGTTATATGATAATTTAATGTGGTATTTAATTAATATAATGTGATATTTAATTAAATATAATTAATTTGAATATTTATATATATTTTTATATTTATATATATATAAGATGTTATATATATATATTAATCTTATATTTATATTTATATATGTTATCTTTATGTGTATTTATATAATATTATATAAATGTCTACTAGGTTAAGTATTAGAGCCTCACTTATATAATAAAAAGAAAAGAAAAGAGGGGAGCAGCAGACGAGAGAAAGAGAGAGAGAGAGAGAGAGCCAAGAGAGAGTAATCAAAGAAAACAAAAAGAAGAGAAAAGAGTGTTGTGTGTGTGGCGTTATAGCGATCCCGGGTTTACCCTTGTTGTACAGTGATCCGGACATGTGTCCGTTGATGTTGGTAGTTGATTATTATCTTGTTTACATCTTTTTACTTTGTATTCGAGTCATGGGATGTGTTGGGCGTGGGCGTGTTTGGTTGAGGTTGGTAGGGCTACCAAACCAAAACCAGTATTTTTGATGCTTGTCCGGTAAAGGAAAGCGGGTGGTTTGACGAGGTGACTATCTGTTGCTTGTCCGCTCGAGCGTTTTTTTTGGCGCGCCGAAACATACCACACCCATCCGCATCCCTCGCGAAACAAGAAACTTGCCTTCAGCCACGCGAGGCTTCTCGGAAAAGAAGCGTTGCGCCGAAGCTGATTGTTGGCGCCGAGCTGACAAGATTTCTTCTCAGTAGTTTTCTGTTTTAGTCTTTAGCGGAGGGCCGGGTTTCCGAAAGGAGCCGGGTTCTTTTTTTTTATGTTTCTGTTTTGGCGTTTCTTTCCTTGTTAAGTTGACCTTGTTGCGCCTAAGGGGGTACGGGCATGTGTCTTCACGCCTAAGCGTGTGTCTTCATCTCCGAAAGCGGACCTGTCGAAAACCCCAAGTGTTTCTGGCTTTTAAATCACTTTTTCTCTTCCTCTCTTTCTCTTCTACTTTTCTCACCCTAAATCTTCTTAGCTTCTCACTTTGACTTGGGTTTAGAGCTGATCTCGGTTTTTTGTTTTTTTGGGTTGCTGCCTTTGGCATTTTTTTTTTTTGGCTCATTCAGCGCTGCTTTTGATTGTTGGATTTGGTGTTTTATCCATTTTGATTTGGTTTTCTATGGGGATATCCTCCAACTTTGGAATGGGGATATTGAATTTCTTTGCTTTTTTTATTTGAAGTTGTAGTATTTTTATGTGTTTATTAAACTTGTAATTTTTAGAAACTTTTACAAAAGTGTAATTTTACAAAAGTTGGGGAAAATGTTATAATGAATGGGATAAATGTTGTTATGTAAAAACAAAGGATTATGAAATAAATATATATGGAAAAATAACCTTATTAGTTTGAATAATTATTATGGAAAAAATGATATAATTATGTTGATTTATTAGGAAATTTGATTAATTATATTGAATTTGTTGATTTAAATATTCATTTTGAATTTTCTATTCATTTAGTGCATTTATTTCTGTAGAAAATCCTGCTTTTGGGCTATCGTGGAAAAGTATTCAATTGATGAAGACAGCCCATGATGATATGGCATTGTAAAAACCAATCATATTTCATATATTGTTTTAGATGTAATGAAAGTTTATTATAACTTTATGTATTAATTTGTGATGTGTATAATGTACTATATGCATTGTGATATATGTTGGAGAAGGTTGATAGATATGTACTCCACGGTTTAGGGGAATGGAGGGATGCATGGGGATAAATGGATTCATGCTGGATATAGATAGTAATGATATCTGTGGATAGAATGAATATGAAATGCTTGGGAATGGATATTGCTAGTAGCTTATCTAGAAGCAATGTTATTGAAAGTTGTTAATTCATATTATTGTGATGAAATGGGTTGTTTGGCCAACATAGGCTCGAAAATGAAGAATTGTAAAAGGGTGAAAATGGAGATTGAAAAAGTGATTAAGTCGAATCAAATAATTGTAAGGTTTTGCGAAGGAGTGTTGAAGTGTTGACCATTCATAACCTGTTAGTCTTTTAGTCATTATTCATAACTGGCTTAGTATAAAGATGCCACCTCCAAGGTGGCTGGTCCTATATGGGAAGGCTTTTTGATGTCACACTTCAAAGACTTTCAAGTGGGGTCTAGCTTGGGAGGCTAGGAAGGGGCATACTTTTTGTGAAAACTTTTAAAAATGTATTACATATAAAGAAAAGCCAAGGGCTTAATAAACATTAGTGTTTGCTGGCTGTAACTTTGTGTTAACAAAGGAGCTGTAATATTTTAGGGCATTTGCTTTATATAATACATGTGTTACTTATATAGGAATGGTTAAATGGAAGAATTTAGAAGTGAAAAGAGAGGAGAAAAAAAAAGGGTTAGGGTTTTGTTTTCGTGGTTTTGTTAGTTCATCAAATATTTGTTTGATCTTCAAAATAAAAATTAAAAAAAAAAAATATTGTGAGTACAAAACCTACTTCCCTTGAATTATGTTTAATTTGTTGTTTTTATTAGTTTATTTTTATTTATTTGATGTTGGTTTGATTTTATATTTACATGAAGATAATTGATCGATCGATTGATTTTAATTATTTTGATTAGTTGTGTATGTAAGGTTTATGGTTTTTAGATGATTGATTGATTTTAATTATTTTGATTAGTTGTGTATGTAAGGTTTAGGGTTTTTAGATGATTGATTGATTTTAATTATTTCAATTAGTTGTGTATGCAAGGTTTAGGGTTTTTATATATATTTATTTTGTGGTTGTAATCACACTCATAGATATATGAAATTAAAATTAATTAGGAACCCATAGATAAATTCCTTATACTCCACCATAACTCCATGGATTGTTGTTTTGTGTGGGTGATAGCGAGAAAGAATGTATTCAAAAAAAAAATAAGGATTATGAGATTTATTTAAATGCCTTGGACTTGGCATTATTATGTTTGTTCTCATGATTAGATGAAAGATTGTGTATATATATATTGTTGCCTCGTTCTCATCAATAGACAAGTGCTTTGATTTACGCTCGTACGTATATGCTAACCATTCGAGGAGTGTGGGTCAAACTCGGGACGATATCCCCGTGCAAGTTTGGCTTCGGAGCGGTGTTAAGTACACAGGAGGCACATAAGATATAAGTGTAGGCCATAAGTGGAGGCCGAAGTGGTGGAGTTAAGGTACAAAGAATTTAGTTATGAGCTTATTGTTATAGTGTGATTTGTGTTGATTTGTACATCTTGAAAAATTGTAAACAACCTTGATAAATTATGAAATTTGAGCAGAGGCTTGTATATGTGATTCTAGACAACTTTTGTCTTTTAACTTTTTATTAAAAAGATTGATTAGGACTTGTAATCAGATGATCTTGGTCACAATAGTTTTTATTTATTTTAGTAGTGCAGACTTTAGATGTTGTTTTAACCTACGAAACGAGCTTATTTTTATTGGTTTTGCATAAACTAAAGTAAAATATTATTCTGCACACTTTTCGTGTTTTTAACTTTTCGAAAAAAATTCATCTTACAACAGTTTCCTTTCATTTTCAGTTCCAGAATTTTCGATCGAATTTCGTTTAGGATTTTCTATTAAGTTTTTCTCTCAATCTGTTCAGTTTCTACTATATTCGTTCATGTAACTTTTTAGGAAATCTGATTATATACAACTTTTGTTCTTTAAGTTTTGGTTAATTCGAATTATTTAAGCATGAAACGGTACATTTTTATACTTCTTCAGTAAGTTACTTGTGATTGAATTATACTAACTTTATATATATATATATATATATATTTAGAATGGTGGGTCTTACTAACTTTTTATGCAGGGCTGACCCACTATATCTTTATTTTTATTTTGTTTATTTTATACTCAATTTATATTTAGTTGTGTACGGGCAAGAAACTAAATGCCACTGTATCGCGGGAAACTGCCCTTTCATCTCGATGCGGTTAGAACTACTTGTCTTGTCCCGTGACAAGAATTAAATGTATTTTTGTTTGTGTCAGGTGGACACGTGGGTGTTAAATCTTGTACTCATACTAGTATACTTGTATACTGACCCGTTTTGTTTTTTGGCAACTTGGGTGCGCTCTATTTGAATGCAGTCAAGCTTCCTTTGCAGGATTAGTTGGGACTTTGGTTGTGACAAGAAATAACAATGATTGTAGAACATGTCTTTTGGACTTCTTTTAGTTTTCTTGAACTTAGGGTTGATATTAGTTTATGTATTTATTATTTTTTTATGACCTTAGTATTTTTGACAATTTGGCATTGTGGGTTGTTTTTCAACATTACATTATTTAAGTTGTTTTGACTAGTTGTTGCTACTTTAATGTTAGACGTATTGGTTAGTTATGAAATTATGGTGGATGCTTTGGTTGGCATTTTGTTAGTCTTCTTTTTTTTTTCTTTTTTTTTCTTTTTTTTTTTATCCTTTGTAATCTTTTGAGGATGGAAATTTACTTAAACCCTTTAGAGATGAGAATGTTTAGTCTTTTGTTGCACCCCTAGGATTTGGATTATGGAATATTGATTGGGGTTTAGTCCTAATTTAATATTTAATTTTCCAAATTTTAGGGAGTGACAGCTTGGTATCAGAGCTTTAGGTTACCCTAGACTTGTGAGAGTTTATGTGATCCTCGGATTGTGGAAACATGGGTTAGCCGGTTTAGTTTAGTACTTGAATTTATTCTAAGTACTTATGAATGAATTCTTTTGTGTGTTTAACTTGAAGGTGATGTCTGGAAGGTATCTTTTAATCTTTTTCAAGAACCCATTAAAGCAATGTTTGATACTACTGCCTCTCATTCTTTCATATCTAGATAATTTGTAGAAGAAGAACACCTTGTAACTACCTCCTTATCTAGACATATTTGTGTTGGGACCTCTTTAGAAAGGGCAGTTACTCTTTATGAGATGTGCAAAGATTTTGAGATTGACTTTGCGGGCAAAGTCTTGTATGCGGACCTAATTGTGTTAGGGTTTGAGGGGTTTGTAATTATTTTGGGTATGGATTGGCTGCAAAAATACTTTGTGACTCTAGATTGTGCTGGAAGGACTGTATATATAGCTATTCCGGGTATGTCACAGCTTGCCCACACTTCTAGCAATAAAGAAGAGTTGGTAATTATGAGTTTTTTGTGCTCGGTAGAAATCCCTAAGCAAGATATTTGTGAGGTAGATGTGATTCATGAGTTTGAGGATGTATTTCAAGAGAAACCTGGACCTCCACCTCGACGGGTAGTAGAATTTCACATTGACCTAGTACCAGGAACTGTACCGATTTCTAAGGTGGCATAAAGAATGACGCCTAAAGAGCTTGTGGAGATGAAGAAGTAGCTGGAAGAGATGCTTCAGAAAGGGTTCATTCGTTCAAGTAACTCCCCGTGGGGAGCACCCACGATCTTTGTCTCCAAGAAAGATGGCACTCTCCACATGTGCATAGATTATAGAGAGCTGAACAAGGTGACTGTCAAGAACAAGTATCCGCTACCTAGAATTGATGACTTATTTGATCAGTTGAAGGGGGCAGCTATGTTCTCTCAATTTGATCTCAAAATAGGTTACCATCAGATGGGTGTGTCAGAGGAACGTATACCGCTTACTGCTTTTCGGACTCGGTATGGATTGTATGAATTTCCTGTAATGCCTTTTGGTTTGACAAATGCTCCTGCCTATTTCATGGACTTTATGAACAAAATTTTTCAACCATATCTAGATAAGTTTGTGATTATCTTCATAGATGATATCCTGGTGTATTCTAAGAATGAGAAAGAGCATAGACAACACTTGAAGATTGTGTTATAGACTTTGAGGAAGCAGCAATTATACGCTAAGTTTAATAAGTGTCACTTTTGGGAGAAACATGTTGTATCCAATCAAGGGATATTAGTAGATCCTGAGAAAGTTGTTGCGGTCAAAGAATGGAAGCAGCCCACGAACCCTTCAGAGGTGAGGAGTTTTTTTAGGACTAGCCGGTTATTATAGGAGATTTATAGAGAAGTTTTCCACTATTGCAGTACCCATGACCAAGTTGGCCTACAAGAATGTGAAGTTCTTATGGAAAGATGATTGTGAGAAAGCTTTCCAGGAGTTAAAGCAGCGGTTAACTACAACTCCAGTGTTAACTATACTGGTACAAGGGGAAAAGTTAGTAGTGCTTACTGATGCGAGTGGAACTGGGTTGGGATGTGTGTTGATGCAGCATCAGAAGGTTGTATCTTATGCTTCTCGATAGTTAAAACATCATGAGAGACGATACCCTACTCATGACTTAGAGTTGGTAGCAGTTGTTTTTGCGTTGAAAGTGTAACGACACTACTTGTTTGGAGAGCGCTTTGAGTTGTACACAGATCATAAAAGTCTCAAATATCTTTTTTCTCAAAAAGAGTTGAACATAAGGCAACAGAGGTGGGTTGAATTCGTCAGTAGTTATGATTTTGAGATCTTTTACCACCCAGGGAAAGGAAATATGGTCATAGATGCACGTAGTCGACAACATGGGATTATAACTTCATTGATGATTCAGGAATGGAAGTCCTTGGAGTTAATTTTGATGCATGATGTTCAACCAATAGAGAGTGCTGAGAGGGCATACATTGGTAGTTTGACCGTGCAACCGACGTTACTGGGTAAAGTTCGTCAGATGTAGAATTTAGATGGGTTTCTCTTCAGCAAGCTCAATGACCTTGTAGTGGATTTGATCGATGATTGTCCTACTGATTGGTCTGTGGACACAAATAGGGGATTGCAATTCAAGGGCAGGTTGTACGTACCTAACATTGTTGAATTGAGGAAAAAGATTATGGATGATGCCTATAGGTCCCGATATACCATTCACCCTAGTGGGACTAAGATGCATCATGATCTGAAAAGGACGTTTTGGTGGGAAGGTATGAAGAAAGACGTAGGACAGTATGTTTCTCGATGTTATGTGTGCTAACAGCTTAAGGCAGAATACTAACAACCGTTTGGACTTTTGCAGCCTCTCGAGATCCCTACTTGGAAATGGGAGTACATCTCTATGGATTTCGTGGATAGATTGCCACGGTCTAAGTGAGGCAATGAATCTATTTGGGTGATAGTGGATCGACTCACCAAGTTTGCTCATTTTATTCCAATCAGTGTTCACCGAACTGCAGATAAACTGGCTAGGTTGTATATTCGGGAGGTGGTGCGACTTCATGGCGCACCGGTTTCTATAGTTTTGGATCGTAATCCATTGTTTGTGCTAGAGTTTTGGGAGAGCTTTTAGCATGCTTTGGGTGCTAGGTTAGACCTGAGCACGGCTTATCATCCTCAAACGGATGGGAAAACTAAGTGGGTAAATTAGATTTTGGAGGATATGTTGAGAGCTTGTGTCCTCGATCTTGGTGGTAGTTGGGAAGAACACTTGCCATTGGTGGAGTTTGCTTATAATAATAGCTATTACTCCAGTATCAGGATGACACCTTTTAAGGCTTTGCATGGGAGGCCATGTCGATCACTTGCTTATTGGATAGAGGTAGGAGATATGTCATAGTTAGGGCTAGAGTTGGTGAGAGAGACCACGGAGAAGGTAAACATTATTCTAGAACGATAAGACCGCAGTAGTCGTTAAGAGTTACGCTAATAGAAAACGTAAGGGGGTTGCGTTGAATGTCGGAGATTTTGTGTTTCTGAAGGTTTCGCCGATGAAGGATATCATGCGGTTCGGAAAGAAGGGAAAGTTGGCAACTAGATTTGTGGGACCATACAAGATCATTAAGAGGATTGGTAATGTGGCTTACAAATTAGACCTACCACATGCTTTAGCTATGATTCACAATGTATTCTACATATCTTTATTGCGGAAGTGTGTGCAAGACCCTTTCCAAGTAGTATCACCAGAAGTGTTGGAGATTAGTGACGATCTAACATATGTGGTTCGACCGGTCTAGATCGAGATGTAAAGCAGTTGCGGCACAAGAAAGTGAACTTTGTGAAAGTGCAATGAAGAGAGGATGAGAATGACATCACTTGGGAATTGGAAGAAAAAGTTCGCCGTATGCACCCGGAGCTTTTTGTTTAGTACTCTTTCCTATGGAATCTCGGGACGAGATTCTTTTAAGGTATGTATATTGTAGCTAATTCTAATTTTTCTAAGTCATTATTTATTATTATTATGATTATTATTACTTATTTTATTTTTGGCTTTATTAATTGTGTGGTCACATGAGAATTTAATGTCATATTTAATTAATATGACGTGATATTTAATTAAATATAATTAATTTGAATATTTATATATATTTTTTATATTTATATATATATATATATAAAAGATGTTATATATATTAATCTTATATTTATATTTATATATGTTATCTTTATCTGTATTTATATAGAGTTGGTTTGGGAAGTGGGTTGTCTTTTTGGCTTTTTTGGCTATTTTAGCCTGGGCTAAAAAGCTTAGTTTTGGAAGGATTTTTTGGTTTTTTGACTTTTCTGACTTTTTTTGTGAGAGAAGAGTATAATGATTATGGGTTGGATGTGATGTTTTGTTGGTTGTGGCTAAAATAGCCTATTTTGTCTTTTGTGGCTAAAATAGCCAAAAAAACCTACACACCTTCTTCCCAAATAGCGCCATAAATGTCTATTAGGTTAAGTATTAGAGCCTTACTTAGATAATAAAAAAAAGAAAAGAAAAGAGAAAAGCAGCAGACGAGAGAAAGAGAGAGAGCCAAGAGAGAGTAATCAAAGAAAAAAAAAAATAGTGTTTTGTGCGTGGCGTGAAAAAATAAATAAAATAAAAATAAAAATAAAAATAAAAAAAGGTTAGTGTTTTGTTTTGGTGGCTTCATTAGTTCATCAAATATTTGTTCGATCTTCAAAAAAATAATTGTGAGTACAAAACCCACTTCCTTTGATTTATGTTAAATTTGTTGCTTTTATTTATTTATTTTTACTTATTTGATATTGGTTTGATTTTATATTTACATGAAGATGATTGATCGATTTTAATTATTTTGATTAGTTGTATATGTAAGGTTTAGGGTTTTCAGATGATTGATTGATTTTAATTATTTTGATTAGTTGTGTACGCAAGGTTTAGGGTTTTTCTATATATTTATTTTGTGGTTGTAATCACACTCATAGATATATGAAATTAAAATTAATTAGGAACCCATAGATAAATTCCTTATACTCCACCATGACTCCATGGATTGTTGTTTTATTTGGGTGATGGCGAGAAAGAATGTATTCAAAAAAAAAATGAGGATTATGAGATTTATTTAAATGCCTTGGGCTTGGCATTATTATGTTTGTTCTCATGATTAGATGAAAGATTGTGTATATATATATATATTGTTGCCTCATTCTCATCAATAGACAAGTGCTTTGATTTACGCTCGTACGTATATGCTAACCATTCGAGGGTCAAACTCGGGACGATATCCCCGTGCAAGTTTGGCTTCGGAGCGGTGTTAAGTACACAGGAGGCACATGAGATATAAGTGTAGGCCAGAAGTGGAGGCCGAAGTGGTGGAGTTAAGGTACAAAGAATTTAATTATGAGCTTATTGTTATAGTGTGATTTGTGTTGATTTGTACATCTTGAAAAATTGTAAACAACCTTGATAAATTATGAAATTTGAGCAGAGGCTTGTATATGTGATTCTAGACAACTTTTTTGTTTTAACTTTTTATTAAAAAGATTGATTATGACTTGTAATCAGATGATCTTGGTCATAATAGTTTTTATTTATTTTAGCAGTGCAGACTTTAGATGTTGTTTTAACCTACGAAACGAGCTCATTTTTATTAGTTTTGCATAAACTGAAGTAAAATATTATGTACAACTTTTGTTCTTTAAGTTTTGCTTAATTTGAATTATTTAAGTATGAAACGGTGCATTTTCATATTTCTTCAGCAAGTTACTTATGATTGAATTATACTAATTTTATATATATTTTTTTAGAATGGTGGGTTTTACTACCTTTTTATGCAGGGCTGACCCACCATATTTTTATTTTTATTTGTTTATTTTATACTCAATTTATATTTAGTTGTGTATGGGCAAGAAACTAAATCAAACTACCCCTTCATCTCAATACGGTTGGAACTACTTGTCTTATCCCGTAACAAGAATTAAATGTATTTTTGTTTGTGTCTGGTGGACACGTAGGTGTTAAATCTTGTACTCATACCAGTATACTTATATAATGACCCATTTTATCTTTTGGCAACTCGGGTATGTTCTATTTGAGTGCAGCCGAGCTTCCTTTGCAGGATTAGTTGGGACTTTGGTTGTGACAAGAAATAACAATGATTGTAGAACATGTCTTTTGGACTTCTTTTAGTTTTCTTGAACTTAGAGTTGATATTAGTTTATATATTTATTATTTTTTTACGACCTTAGTATTTTTGACAATTTGGCATTGTGAGTTGTTTTTCAACATTACATTATTTAAGTTGTTTTGACTAGTTGTTGCTACTTTAATGTTAGAGGTATTGGTTAGTTATGAAATTATGGTGGACGGTTTGGTTGGCATTTTTTTTTTTTTCATCGTTTGTAATCTTTTGAGGATGGAAATTTACTTAAACCCTTTGGAGATGAGAGCGTTTAGATTTTGTTTCACCCCTAGAATTTGGATAATGGAATATTGATTGGGGTTTAGTCCTTAATATTTAATTGTCCAAATTTTGGGGCATGACAGTTCTTGTCAAATGGTCTCTTTGCTCAGCATACCATGTATTGTCCGGAAGGCACTCATCCCAGTCTTCGTCGGTGTGGGCCAAATGCAGATCACCATTGGCCCACCATTCACCCTTAGCAGCCGACAAATAGTTGTCCAGCTTTGCTCGTATCACTTTCACATCATAAGTATCCTCTCACAGGATGTTGGGCCATTATAGCTTCTTGGTTGTCTTCAACCCTTTCTTGTTCAAACTGTCCCAGTGTAGTTTCTTGTTCCGTATTCGCAATGCTCACAGCGCCCAATTCCTGAGCTGAATTTTCCATGCCAGCATTCTCCAAAAACTTTCCTTTCTCATCGACCTTCCCGGCCACTACAGGGATCCCCGTTTCCATTCCCTTTAGTTTCATTCCAGTTTCTTCTTCCTTATTCGGCTCATCACTCAGTCATCCAGAGTTATCAGTTGATCCGTTCAAGTCGAACCAACCGATCTGTACATCTCCCTGATCCTTCTCGTCAAAGAACTATAGATTGTCCAAGTCCTCCTTGAGTTCAGGTTTGATTTGACCAATCGGCACAATGTAGCAACTTGGATCATACACCCCTTTAGGTAAGTCCCCAGAACACTCTGACGATGGACTAGTACCTTCTTCCAAAGTAGACACCTCTTCCACTGTAAGCATCACCACAGGCTTAGGTTGGGGGTTGGACGTGTCCGTCATGCACAGATCTGCGCCTTCTGAAATGAACAACGTCGGTTTTGGTTGGTGGAATGGGGTAATATATACGCTGGGGTGTCATAGGGAGTGGCTAGTGTATGAATCAGACTTAGATTTCGAGGTGGAGGAACTTGATTATGAGCCAGGAGTGGGTTTGTGGTTACATTTGGTTTCTGGGGTGGTACAATCACCTTGTTGTCAATGAGATCCTGAATCTCGTGGTGCAATCGATAGCACTGGTCGGTGTCATGACCATGCTGTTGGTGAAACGCACAGTACTTTGTAGGGTTGTGTTTGGATAGAAGAGGATCAGGAAAGGGAAGGGGTTCTAGAGGTTTGAGGTGCCCTTTTTTGACTAGCACCTTCATGGCTTGTGAGAGAGTCATGTACAGCTGGTTGAAAGTCCTCTGGGATCGGATAGGGTTAGACGGTGTTTATGCGCTTGTGTTGGCAAAGGGGTCGGTAGTCTTGGTTGTAGTGACAACACTTACATCTGACGGCCTCACAGCTGTGCTACCACTGGCAGCATTGGAACTGCGTACAAATGGCCTTTTTGACGGCTCCTTCTCATCTATAATCAGCCCTTGCTTCATGGCATATTCGATTTGCACCCCCATTTCATGGAGTTCTATAAATATAAACAGAGGTAGGATGATAATCTTTTGCAGCTACTTGCCGTGCAAATTTCGGACAACCATCCTAATCTGATCCTTCTCAGAGGGCCTCGTAGTCATAATCGAGGCTTTAGCTCTCCACCTCGTCACAAATTCAGAGAAGCCCTCCTTTGGCTCTTGGCCTGTTGCTTCGAGATCACAAGTTGTGACCTCGATCTGTGTATTGTATGAATATTGTGCAATGAAGGCCTCGGCTATCGCCTCCCAACTCTGCTTGACAGAGTCTTCCAACTTCACATACCAAATAGTCACTATACCAGACATAGTACGACCAAAGAAAGACAACTTCTATAGTCTAGTTAGGCCCATCGGCCGCAAGATGTCCGAAAACAGCCGAAGGTGAACCATTAGATCTCTGGAGCCATCGAATTGATCGATTTGCGGCATTTCGAACCGATCTGGCTGTCACTGCAGAATCAGTAGACCCGTTCTCTATGTCCGGGATAGAGTTAACCCCATGTGCTCTCTTGAACAATTTTTCCAGTTTATTGACCTTGAGTACAGTTGGGTCAACCTCAAACTCAAACGGAGCCTCAGTCTGATAAACAGGCACTTTGGAGGCTTGTACTAGGATTGGCTCTGCTGGATTGCCTTGGTTTTCTTGGACATTGGTAGTATGAGCAGTGGCTCCAGGTGCTGGGATACCCATGGGAGGTGCATGGGATGCAGAGGCCGCAGCTGGCTGCGGTTGCTATTGTTGTAGCCTAGTTATTACCTTGGCCTGACGACCGTGACCTCGGCTTGGTGGGCAGCGTCTTGCGATAGGGTTTCAACTGTCTGCTACAGATGATGTATCAAGTTGTAGCTCAGCTTTTCCATGCCCCCTTTTGGAAGGTTTGAAAGAAATCCCTACAGTTCGGACTTCTGTGGTTCTGAATCTAATCTCACAAGTGCAATGTGAAATTTATAAACACCAAAGAGTCCAAATCTGACAAATCGTTTTGGAAAATTGATTTTTGGATCAAAAATGCTAAAATTGGACTACTTTGCCAGATACAGAGTCGCCACCTAAAGATTTTTTTTTTGGGAAATTTAGGAAACCCATGACTCGTGCTAAAGGCCGCGTGTCCGTCATCACCAAAATTGCCTCGACTTGGGAACTTAGGTACGAGAGGGGAAGGTCATGAATTGAGTACCCCCGCTTGCACGATCAAAGATCGGCCTCTACTAATCATGACATGATTTTTATAAACATTATGTGCTCTTGTTCTGATTATTAGGCTAGCTTTACTATGTGATATGCACAAACAAGTATAGACTAGTTTGCCTGAATTAGAACAATTCAATTTCATGTTTGTTTGCGAAAATGGTTTGAATTTGCCACCTCAAGTGGGCTTAAAGCTTGCGGATTTGCCACCAAATATAGTAGGCTTAAAACATGATTTGCCACTCAACAAAGTGGGCTTTAAAACATACATTCGTTGAATCGTTCCAATTCAAACAAGGAGCCTTCATCCACAAGCATTCAAGCAGTTTAACAAGTAAGCATTTAGCCTATTGGTAAGCATGCTAGTCATGGCAATCACTCATACTCATGCAAGTATGCTAAAGCATAAAAACTCACCTAGTACTCCAAGCTATGAAAATATGAGTTAGAAAAATATGTATGATTCCTAACTATGTCAAATGTCTAATGCAATACATGCAATATGCAATTAATAGGCTCGGCTACTAATATGGCATATGGTCAATTAAATAACATGTGGTTAAACACGTATTCAATGAAGTATTGAAATGACAATGCAGTTTCAATGATGAACCGTGCCTCGGTGCATGCAATATAAATGAATGAATGCAACCATAAGGTATGCTAATTGAAACATGTTTCTAATCTAACCATCAAAAGCAATTAAATAAAAGGGAGAAAGACGTGGGGTTGGAAAACATACACATTATTACAATACACTCTCATGAAGGAGAGTCCGAATGAATAAAGTTAACTAACTAAGCTAAGCTAATTAAGCTAATTATTACAAAACTTGAATAAATGGCTAAACTAATTAATTATTACAACACTTGAATGAATAATTAACTAACTATCTAACCTAATTAATGAATTTAACTAGGCTAGGCTAATTAAATAATACAACACCAACTAATTAGACTAATTTAAAAATTACAACACAATTTGCTATACTAATGAAACAATTAAATAACCAAACGCATTTGATATGAGCATGATGGAAGCGATGGAGGTTGCATGCGCACGATCCTCAAAGCTACTGTTTACCCCAAATCGCCTCTGCTTAAGCAAAATTGCATTGCCGGGCAACACACCAAGGGCCTACTGCATTCTTGATGGCAGCCCTCTGAGAGGGCCGGCCGTGCATTGATTTGGCGCAAACTCTGTTTCTGTGCTCTGAGGTGAAATCAGTGCAAATAGAGCATTTTCAAGTTCTATTTGTCCCTCGTTCCTTCTCTGTCATAAGAAAACCTCAAGAGAAGGTTGGGATTGACTCCAAAACCATCAATGAGCGATATGATCGTTTGATGATCTTAAATATCATCTTGGACCAAAAATCTATAAATGTAATACAAATGGACCACCCCTCCACTTTTGTTATTCTTAACTCTTGGGCTCAAGAATTCCTATATAACTTAAGCGATACAATAAAAACTTTTTCTATCCTTTTATTAACTGGTTTATGTATCGAATTCCATTTGCCCCATGGGTGGGAACTAATGATTGCCTCTATCTACAAAGATTTTGGATTTGTTCATAACGACCAAATTATATCTGGTCTTGTTTCCACCTTTCCAGTCATTCTAGATACAATTTTAAAATATTGGATTTTCTGTTACTTAAATTGCATATCTCTGTCACTTGTAGTGATTTATCATTCAATGAATGATTGACAAATGATCCACTGATATTAATCTAATCTAGTTAGAACCTTTGTTACTTTGTAGTTGTACAGAAGCAAATCGCTTCAAGGACATCAAAAACACCATGAGTCAATGCTTGATGACCGTTGACACAAGGAACTTGGCATAACATCCGGCCAAGTTCAAGCTATTTAAGACATTTTCTTTAAGTGTGTTGATCCAAATTTTAAACCAATTGTTTTATGCCTTGCCATTTATTAGTCCATTTGTCCAAATGTTATGTTAAAGTCCTCTAAACGAGAAGTGATGTCAAACAAGAGGTCCTTCCAAGACATGAGAAGGAGACTACACCGTTGACGATGAATCTCCGAAGAGATTAAGCCATTAAGTGTAGATCTCCTTTACATGCATTGAGCAACCTCAATTGGTTGAAACCATTCTCATGAATGAAAGATATGGAATGATTGATTGATTAGCAAACTTAAGCCCCAAACATGGAAAATGAACAAAGAAAGCATATTAAGCAACAAGTATGCCAACTTATGAGACCTCAAGTGTATTAAACATGGCATGAATCAATTGAAAAAGCCTAGAAAACCTAAAAATAGCCCTAAATACATGAAAATTAGAGGTGAAGCATGCATGAAAAGGGGTTAAAAAGCTAGACAATAAAGATGAGAATTAAGGCTAGTAAACAATGATGAGGAGGGGTGGCTAACCCCTCCATTTTTTAAACTTCAAAACATGGTTTTTAGCTTTTTCAAACCTCTGAAAATCAGTGTAAAAACCAAAGAAAAAGAGTAAAATGGAGAAGGTTTGAGTTATGAATAAAGGTGTAGAAAGAGCAAGCTCTCTCTACCCTTTTGGTAACTCTACAAACCGAATTCCAACACTTCAAACAAACTCAAAACCAACCAAAACAGTAAGAATAATGAAGTAAAGGATAGAAATAAAGGCAAGAGAAGAGAAAACAAGCTTATACCTTTCAAGAAGTAAACTTGTTCTTGGAGTTTCAAACTTGGTTTCAATGCACTCTCAAGCTTGAATTACACTTCCTCAAGATCAACCAAGGCTTTCGGATGGTGAGGCAAGGTTGTATATGATGTATATAGGTGGTGTAAGCAAGCTAGGTTAGCTCAAAGATAACTTGCAATGGAAGAAGGAGAAGTGAAAGGCTCTCAAGGTGTATATATCTCTTCTAGAATTTTGTTCAACCCTCAAAACAATTCCAGAGCTTCAGTTTTATAGAATTTGAGCTCAAAAGGTGATAAATATCTTCAAAAATGGACAACTGGCAACCTCCCTCCCAAAACAGTGTTTATTGCCATCGAAGGTCGGCCGGTCATTTATAGCCACGGCCAGCCATCACTGATGCACGACCAGGCCTTGATGGTCTCCCCTGTTTTTTTGGCTCAAACTCAGCTCTGGGTGAGAAATGGTCCAAAAATGAAACCCAATGGTTCAAACAAGTTAAACGTTAAAGATGTGAGGTTATTTCGGAAGCCTGATTGATTCTAAATCGCTGCAAATTCATAATTCAACTTTCATCATTGAGTGCATTAAACCAAGCGTCTGAGTGTTACGGGCAGTCAAAAATGGGGTCTACACAAGTCCTCCATACTTACTAGGGAATACTGTGCCATTAGGATAGGCGAGTGATCTCGTGCTAGACTAGAAGTAGAAAATCGCCCCGAACCGCACCGACACGATGAGTTGAGGGTGATTCAGAAAAATTGAACCGGTGAACTCTACCTGATTCTCTTCCATCTTGTAACCGGTGGAAGTGAGGCAAACATGGGTTGTCCCCGAACAACATCTCTGGCTTTGCAAAGCCTTCTAACTTGGGTCCAGAGTACTTGGGGGATATCCAAACTTTCTAAAGCTATGGTAGTAAGCTATCTAGCAAAAGAAATAAAGCAAAAAGAAAGCAGTAATCAAAAACCGCACAACACCTCAGCTAATGATGCTATCAACACAGACATGATCAAAGCTGTAGGACTGCACTCCACACTGAATTTTGCCTTCAAAGCAGATACCAAACTTGCAAACTTGTAACTGCTATGCACATTCCTGTACAGTTTCATTGTAAAGCACAAACTAGTTAAGTGAGAACCAAAACACCCTTATGAGAGGGTAGGGTTACCCTATCCTACTTTCGTTAGGAACTAGGGTTCACTATTCAAATAAAGTGGTTTTCACACAATCCTGTATTTTTGGTGAGCATCCTATCCTAGTTTGGAACATGTCTCTATGGCTTTTCGATATGCAACTAGGCTGAATGGTCAAAAAGGGTACCTCAGCAAGAATACCTAATATACTTCTCACACCTAACACCAAGAAATGAAAAGAGGATCAAACGGTACAGCGGTAGTCCAGATTCGAGGGTTGTGTTACCATCATGGCAGAGCCCACGATTGGTCAGCCTTTTGGCAAGCTTTTAGGCAAGCCTCTGGCAAACCATCCAGGAATAGCAAATGGCAAACACAGTGACTTAAGCACATCAATGCAAATACAATGCAAAGAAACATATAAGTGTAGATAAAATTTCACATCATAAAGTTCAAGTCAAGTTCTCTAAACTCCCCAACAGAGTTGCCAGAAAATGTAACTCGACTTTTCGTGCTCCTTTCAAAAGACGACTAACCCTACAGTATCGAACTCTTGCGGTTCTGAATCTGATCTCACAAGTGCAATGTGAAATAGATAAACACCAAAGAGTCCAAATCCAGCAAATCTTTTGAAAAATCGATTATGAATCAAAATGCCAAAAATGGACTGCTTTGCCAGAAACAGAGTCGCTACCTAAATATTTTTGAAAAACTTAGGAAACCCATGACTCATTCTAAAGGCCACGTGTCCGTCATCACCAAGATTATCTCGGCTCGGGAACTTAGGTATGAGAGGGGAATGTCATGAATTGAGCACCCTCACTCACCTGATCAGAGATTGACCTCTACTAATCATGATGTGCTTTTTATTTACATTATATACTCTTGTTCCAATTATTAGGCTAGCATTACTATGTGATGTGCACACACACAAGTATAGACTAATTTGCAAAAATTGGAACACTTCAATTCATGTTTGTTTTGAAAATTGTTTCGAATATGTACCACTTGAAAAAGTGATCGTATATGTACATTACTCAAATTGTTCTAATTCAAGCAATTAGCTTTCATACATAGGCATTCAAGTAATTTATCAATTAAGCACTTAGCCTCATGGCAAGCATGCTAGACATGGCAACACTAACATAAAATGCAATATGCCAAAACAAAGAAAAGCTCACCTAGTACTCTAAGGCAAGCCAAAAAAGATAAAAGAGTTAGAAAAATACACAATCCTAACTATGCAATATGACTAATGCAACACATGAAATATGCAATTACTAGGCTCGGCTACTAATATGGCATATGAATCAATTTGATAGCATGCGGTCTAAGCACGTATTCAAAGAATGTATTTAATCGACAATGCATTGTTAGAATGATTAACCGAGCCTCGGTGCATGCAAGACAATGGATGCAAGGCATGAGAGATGCTAAACGAAACATGATGCCCTAAACTACCCATGATAAGCAGGCAAATAAAAGGGAGAAAGACGTTGGGTTGGAAAACATACACATTATTACAATTGCAATGCCCTCAGCAGAGGGTTCGAATAAACTAACTGGCTAAACTAATTAATTAGCTATTATAAAATGAATTAAATAACTATGCTAGCTAGTTATTACAACATCACAACTAATTAACTATTCTAGTTAATTATTACAAATTAGAACTAACTAATTAATTACACTAATTAATTAATTACAAATTAGAATTAACTAATTAATTATAACATAAATACAACATAAATAAGTAACTAAGCTAACTAATTAGCCTCGGGAAGCGAGGAATGCTCATGCATGCGCGGATTTCCACCCGAAAAGCCCACTGTTCTGCTGCCAAACTGCTTCTGTTGCACAATTAGAACATCATTCACCTCACTCTACTGCTCGCTTCAAAAAGTTGCTGCTCAATTTGACAAAAGTGGCCGGCAAGCCAGAAGTAATGGCCGATCGGCCACAAATGGTAGCCTGCAGTCCATAATTAGTGGCCTGCCGACCAAAAAAAGTGGTCGGCTGGCCACTGGAGCTCGGTTCTTCCTGTTGCAACAAAAAGCATATAGAGCACAAACATGGCATTCTCAAGGTATGTTTGTACACCTTACCCCTCTTTATCATCAAACAGCTCAAAGAAGTGGCAAGCTCAATTCACAAGCCATCAGTCGATGCAATTTCATTGCATGATGGCCTATGAACTAAGGTGTACAATTTCAATAAATGCAACATAAAAGACTCTCAAACCTCCTCCCTATCATGAATTGATCAAGGGAAATGGTTGACGTTGGAAACTGGAACCATTTCATCATTAGCAAGTATGAAATGCCTCAAGTTTCTATGTGTTCAATGAACGTCCGATTGAACACCAAATTGCTTATTATCTTGCACCATTTTTAGTCCCAATTTTATTACTCCATTTTATTTACCATCCATTTCTTAATCAATTGAGTCCAAAAATGAGCTTTAAGTCCTCTAATGGAAATGAGTACCAAACCAAGAGTTGTTTTAGGCATGAGAAAAGTGTCATGTCGTTGGTAATGAACCCCCAAAGAGATTAAACCATTAAGCACAATACCTCAATCTGAAGCTTAAACAAGCAAGTAGCTTGAAACAACTTTCAAAGCAAAGAAAAGGCCACGAAAAGAGGGAGGTTGCAGAGGAGATTAGATATGAATACAAGTATGGAAAGCTAAAAATAAATACTATCAACTCAAATAGGTTGGTGGCTAAGACCTAAACCACCAAGCCTATGAGGACCATTACACTACAAGCGTGCTATACAAAGGTCAAATGCAATGAACAACTAAAAATAGTCCTAAAATAGTGCAAAAATAGTCCAAAAAAGTGCTGAAATTAAGCTAACAATAGCTAAAACAATAAGCTAAAACATGGGGCAAGTTAAGCTAGTAAACAAGCATAAGGAGGGGAGGCTAACCCTTGCATTTTGGGACTTCAAAACATGGTTTTTAGCCTCTGAAAAACTCTGAAATTCAATGGTAAAAAGCTCAAGAAATATTGACAAAAGAATGGGAAACACAAGCGCAAAAGCTTAGAGAGCAAGGTTCAAAGAATGATGATTAACCTCACCTTTGGTAGCTTTAAACCACAAGTTTCAACCCAAGAATTTAGTCCCAAAATAGTCCAAAAATAGTAAGAAAATATGAGGTAAAAGTAGTGCAGAGAAGGCCAAGGTTATACCTCTTGAAGATGAATAACACTTTGTTTCACAAACCACAAGTCTTTCACTCTCAAAGGCTAAAATTTGGACTCAAGAATCTTAGCAAGGAGAGCTCCAATATTGGTTTAGGAAGTGTAGAGAGAGAGTGTATAGGTTGCGAGATAGAGATAGAGAGAGAACTTCTAGTTTTGGTCCCTTTGGAATTTTTTGTAACCTAAAAACATGAGGGAAGGTCAAGTATTTATAGAAAAACATGTCTCTTAGTCAAAAATATCTATATAAAAACAACAGGAGCTTTTGGACAACAATTGGCAACAAATATCTGGGTTTTACACAAGTAGCCAATAGGCCAAAAGTAGTGGCCCGCCGGCCACAAAAATCTGCTTCTAAGCCCGACTTCAAATGGGCATCTCTCCTTCATCCGGACTCGGTTTTATGTGATTATTTAGTCTAAATTGAATCCATGGAAATCTAATTTCCAATGGTGGAAGCCTCACATCTAAATTCTAAGTGTGAAAAGAGATATGCCTATTTTAGTGAAGGTTGCTTGTTTCATGCTCAACCATCTTCCCCAACTAGTTTTTTTCTCTCCCCTCCTATTTTCTTCAACTCCAAACCTTTAAATGAGATGTTTTAAAGATTTTTTTTCAAAGAGTTCACCTCCCTTTCATTTATTTCCACTTTGTCCTTGCTCGGTTTACCGAAGAGTGTAATATTTAACGAAATGCAATCCTCGGAACATCGTAGAAACTTTTGGGAAAAATATTTTGAAAAAGAGAGTTTTGAGGTCTAAAATATTTTTTTGTCAAAATAGTTTTAGTCAAAATGGGGTGTAAGGTTGGGATTTAAAAGCCCTTATTGCTGAAGAAATCGAACATTTACTCTGATAAACTTCTTTGTCAGTGATCAACCAACGGCTAAGTCTTAAGTCTTAGTCGGCAAAAAAATGGGGTGTCTACAATACACCACCCATGATAACTTTGAGATATGATGAGAACCATGCACGATATGACTATGATATAAATTATGAATGAACTTAAAACAAAAAACAAATTCCAAGTAGATCGCCAGATGATTTGATTATGAAATGATGAAATTAATCAATTTGATTATGAAAGAAGATGATGAATAAAGAAGAATAAGTTTAAAGTACGCATATCATATTTTTGGGATTTTGTTTGCATGAATTTAGTTTTTTTATGAATGGAAGGGAATGAGTTCGAAGTTTTTGTGATGTTTGTTTTATTTTGCTGATTTTGCTATTGGAACATTGACTGTTTCATCAAGCGTAACATGAACCGAGGTTTTCTATCCATTCTCTCGATGCACTCGAGCATGGGCCATGGGCACACGGACGAGCCCTTGGGCCACACGAAAGTTCAAACCTGTTCACAAAAATGCATATCTTCAACATCACTTCAAATTCTTGCGCTTAAGTTCAAGCCGACTTCTAGCTTAAGAATGGTTCTAGCTTCTATTGGTCTATAATGTCTAGTTTCTAATGGTGGTGGTCTAACATCCAAAAGATAAGTACACTTAATAGATTTAATGCATTTTTGACATTTATTGCCATTTTTTTTTTCATTTCATGCCATTTTGTACCCTAACTTAGTTTCCTTTCGCTTCTTGCTATTTCCTTAAACCTTAAATATGTAAACATGATAATTTCAATGAAAAACATATGAAATTGTTGCAGGAAACATTAATTTAAGTCATGAATAGTTAGGGCTATTTAAAGTACATCTTTGACACAAGCTTTGTACGAGAATCACATGTAGAGAGAAGTTTAGAATTAAACACTTAGGAGAGATTAAAAAATGGGGAATGATTGAATGGTTATGTAACGAATAAATCGATTGAGTGAATTAAAGGCAATGTGTTTTGAAATGCTAAGTTGCTAAGGAGTATCATTCGACCAAGTATAGTAAGTAATTTTTTTGTAACGGTATTTTCATATGAAATACTTTAGAATTGTGAAACTTATACTTTGTATAAATTATGTGCCTTGACGAGTGTTTTCGAAATGATAAAATATGCTTGAAATCTTCAGACTAATTATGCCATGGCAAGTTTCTGAAACAATGTTTTGATAAGAATAAATGAGTTTCCTTTTGAGCAACAATTATGATAAATTGGAAAATTGTGCTTTGACCCTTAGTAATTGTTATTTGTCTATGATCCGTCTTGGACATTTTGTACAAACTAATGATTCATTACTAACGTTCTGAATGATGTCAATCTTTAATGATTGTTCTATGTGGCTTCGATAATAATCTTTCTAAATAAGTTATCAATGTGATGTTCTGTAAAAGCCATTTAAATGATGTTTTGCATTAATATGGGTGCTTCGAATGAGGCCATTCTATATGAATGTTCTGTGTGGTAAATTCAGCAAGTTAAATAAAGCCTTCGGGTACTCTGCTATGACTTGGAGTTATGAAAGGTTTGATAAAAATTTTGATAAGCAATATTTGATACTATATGATTTGAAACAAGCTTTAATGTGATTTGGAATCAGACTTAAATGTACCATCTGTAACGCCCCCAAAGTAATACAATAAATATAACCCATAAGTAGAAGAATGATAGAAATAATATGCTTTCATTCATCAAAGTTAGTATACAAAAGATAACACATGTGATATACATTCACAATCTATTCATCCTGAATCTACAACATGTTTTACAATGATAAGAGAACTGAAAACTAAACAGGTAATCATATGCCCTATTAGGCTTACATCTTTCCAAGTCCTTGCTTGGTTACATCAAAAGCGAGTCTAATACAGTTAAAGCCCTTGCCTATACAAAAGAATACAACAAAAGAAAGGAACTCTTTCTCCCAAATGTCCCTCCAAACTATTGCCTTGCCAGAGGCATATCACCAACACTTGAAAACGGTTTTTCCCAAATGGGGTGAGCCAAAACCCAGTAAGAACGATCTAACACAATATATGAGATTTAATGAAGATATAAGTACAATGTGCATATATAATGCCTGTGACAAAACATTCACATTTTATATAATCATAAAGTACCAAATTCATATCTTAATCCATTTCCCTTCAATTCATTTCAATTCATAAGCCAATTTCATTATCTTTCAACAACCTAAATGAGACTATAACTCAGTGGTTCTCTATTCAACACAATTACCACACAAATACTTCAATATGCCATTTTACAAAAATTTCCTCCACGGGATCAGCACCTATGTATACGCGCGGTTTCAAGACTTTCACCCTGGACACTCCGGCCAACTTAATTTCAATGGAGTCCAACCCATTTTCTCCTCCAAAACATCATACATATACAATGTATTTAAAACATTGTCATATTCAATGACAACAAACAATAGATTAATTTTAATTCACCTAATCCTCATGCAATTTCTACAACAATCATAGCTATATTCCACTAATAACCTAATACAGTTATTTCTAAACAGATATTCAATCTCCAGACAAATAACTTATTCAAAATTTCCAAATGTGTGAGATAATACATATCCAACTCTACCATTTATTTCAATATTCGTCCAATTTCATATTTATAACACCAATTTCATTATTTATACAAAATAGATATTTGAATCCTTTTAGGGCAAACCCCATTTTCCCAAATATCAACCCAAAGGCCAAAATCAACTACTTTGCCACAAGATACCTCACATTCAAACCCTATAACCCTTTATATCATACTCACTCAAAAACTCCTCTTTTGATTTCAAACCCAAACCTTAGGTTTGTCCATAACACTCCCATATCCCACCATTGTTACACAACAATGAATAACTAAGTTAAAAATCATATGAAAGTATAGAAAATCCCTACCTCAAAAGAGAGAAAACGAGCAAGGCAAGGGTGAAACTCCAAAGATGCTCAAACCCAACTTTATTCAGATCAAAATAAAGATCTTGAGACACTCTACATTTTTCTCAAAGACACTAGGGTGGAGAACTCAATGGATCTAGGTGAAAATGTAGAGAGAATATGAGTTTTAGAGAGAGATTCAAGATCTAGGTTTTTGGAAAGTTTTAGAGAGAAAGGAATGACAAAATGAACTAAAAAGTCTTCTTCACGGATTGATATACACGTAGTTCGTTCGAGCACAAGAAGTGACACTCGAGCGCCAGACACATGGTTCCACTCGAGTGCAAGACGTGACGCTCAAGTGCAAAATACACACTTTCAGAAGTTTTGCAGACAAAGAACATCACTCAAGTGCAAGAATGGCCGCTTAAGCGCATACCCGCTCGAGCGCAAGAAACGTTGCTCGAGCGTAGAATACACTCTCCTAGTATTTTTTGCAGACCTGTAAAAGTATTGAGAGTTTTCAAAGCCCGATCGAGCGCAAGAAGTGCCGCTCGAGCGAAAGACCAAAAATCTGGACAACAAGAGTTTGGAACTAGGCAACAGTAGACACCCCATTTTTGACAGCCTTTTAAGAGTTGGATGTTCTTGCAAGTACATCCGGTGATGATTCTGATTGCTCGCCGAGTGCTCGAAGCCCTCAATGGAATGCCACAGGTTTGAACCTTTCAAACCCTGCATCCATTTTGTCTCCTTTTTGGACCATGTCTTAGTTTTTTCCTCTTGCATCCTCTGGTGGCCTGCTGGCCATCTATGAAGGCTACCGGCTAGAGCTTCTGGTTTGCCGGCCATTGATGTGCCTTGCCAGCCATCAATGATGCCTTGCCGTCCATCACTGAAGGACAGCCGGCCACCAGTGTTTACTGTAGATATTTTGTGCCAGCTGTTTGCAAAGATGCTTGCATCTATCCACACGTGGAGGACTGGATCTCCTTATATAGATTTCATGTTTTCTATATATAGGGAGTCCCTCTCTTATGTTTTGGGGTTAGAATATTTAAAAACTCAAAATTTCCTTTCTCTCTCCCTAGATTTCTCTCTCTCTCTCTCTCTTTCTCTCTCTCTCTCTCTCTCTCTCTCTCTCTCTTGCATTTCTCTACACTTTTGCCTACTTACACTACACTCTTGCCTTGACTTCCTTAACCAAACTTGATCCCCTTTGTGCTGAGGTCCCTTGAGGTCTTATTGGAGCTCTTGAAGGTGGTTTTGGCTTGTATTTGTGCCTACAGTTGTGCTTGGTTTCAAGTGGTATAATACTTGTTTGATAATTTGTTTTAGTATAATTGTTTCTCCATCTTTTCCCGCTATTTTTGGGCCACTTTTGAGCTGTAAAATTTTTTGTTTTAATGGGCTGAAATTGGTGTTTTAAGCCATTTGAGGTTAGGGGGATGTCTCACCCTTCTTTATTCCTTGTTTGTAAGGCTTCTCCTCTAGGGTTTCCCATTTTTAAACCATCTTTTTTAGGCCTTTAAACACTGAATTTCAGAGTATTTTTAGTGGCAAAAACTTGTTTTGAAGTCCAAAATTGGAGGGGTTAGCCTCCCCTCCTTGTGTCTTGTTTGCTAGCCTAGTTAACTTCATATGTTAGCATGCTTTTCTAGCTTTTTGTAGCTATATTCCAACATGTTTTTACCTTTTGTTTTAAACTGATTTAGCTTTATTTTGGGTTGTTTGGGTCAGTTGAGTCTTGTTTTGCATGGTTGTAGTGTAATAGTCCTCACAAGTTTGGTGTTTTAGGCCATTAGGCACCTCTTGTTTGACTTGGTAGCATGATTTGGTGTTGTTTTGCTCTTTATTTCAACACTAATCACCTCTGCAACCTCCCTTCTTTCTTGGCTTTTCATTTTGCTTTGAAAGTGGTTTCAAGTCATTTGTTTGCCTAAGTGTGGAATTGAGGTTTCATACTTAATGGTTTAATCTCTTTGGGGGTTTATTACCAACGGTATGAGGCTTCTTTCATACTCAAAGCAACTTGTGTTTTGAGCCTTCTTTCCATTAGAGGACTCTAACTCACCTTTCGGACTTAATTAGAGTAAGTAATGGTTGGTAAGTTAAAATGAGTAACTAAAAACTTGGGACTAAAATTGAGCAAGATAATAATTTGTGTGCTGTGTGTTCAATCGGACATTAATTGAACAGAAGGAAAATTGGGACATTTCATACTCAAAGTGATGAAATGTCTCAAGTTTCCTAGGTCTCCATTGCCCTTGATCATGCAAGATAGGGTGATGGTTCTTGAATGTCTTGTTTTGCATTCATTGAGCTTGCACACCTTGAAGCACAAGCCATCATGCAATGAAATTGCTTAGATTGGTGGTTTGTGGTTTAAGTTCACAACTCTTTGGATTTGTCCATAAAAAAGAGGGGTGAATTGTGCAGATAATCCTTGGAAAAATCGTATTTTTGCTCTGTTTATACTCAATTACAGAAAGGGGATCCAGTGCATTAGTGGCTGGTAGGCCACCGTCCATGGCTGGCAGTGCACCATAGATGGCTGGCAGCATTCATCTATGGCCGGCTGGCCACTGATGTAAACCTCAGTAGAATGTTGGTAAGGTCGAGCAGAAAGGTTTTGGAAATGTTCAACTTTGCAAACAGAGGCTTTCGAGAGCAAAACGAAGATCTTTTCGAGCGAAGACCAAGCATGTGCATCTTCTACTTCCCGATGAGGAGTGGTGGCAACGTAGTTTAATATCTTAATTGCTTAGGTTGTTTACATTTGTGTTGTAAATTAGTTAGTTAGCTTACTAGTTAGTTTAAAGTATTGTAATAATTAGTTAATTAGTTTAGCTATTTATTCATTTGGTTTGTAATAATTAGCTTAATTAGTCTAATTAGCTTAATTAGCTTAGCCCTAATTAGTTGCTAGTTAGCTTAGTTTATTCATTCGGACTCTCCTTCGTAAGAGCAAAATGTAATAATGTGTATGTCTTCTAACCCCACGTCTTTCTCCCTTTTATTTAATCGCTTTTGATGGTTAGATTAGGGACATGTTTCAATTAGCATACCTTATGCTTGCATTCATTCACTTGTCTTGCATGCACCGAGGCTCGACGCATCATTCAAACTACATTGTTATTTTAATAATTCTTTGAAAACGTGTTTAGACCGTATGTCTTGAATTAATTCATATGCCATATTAGTAGTCGAGCCTATTAATTGCATTCTTTGCATGTGTTGTATTAGACATCTTGTATAGTTAGGAATCATGCAAATTTTCTAACTCATGATTTCTTAGCTTGGAGTACTAAGTGAGTTTTTAATGCTTTAGCATATTTGCATGAGTGTGAATTTTGTCATGTCTAGCATGCTTGCCATGAGGCTAAATGCTTACTTGATAAACTGTTTGAATTCCTGTGGATGAAGGCTTGTTGCTTGAATTAGAACGATTCAACGAATGTAAGTTTCAAACCCACTTTGTTGAGTGGCAAATCAGTTTTAAGCCCACTATGTTTGGTGGCAAATTCGCAAACTTTAAGCCCACTTGAGGTGGCAAATTCAAACTATTTTCACAAACAAACATGAGTTGAATTGTTCCAAATTGAACAAACTAGTTTTATACTTGCTTGCACACATCACATAGTAAAGCTAGCTTAATAACCAAAAACAAGAGCACATAATGTTGATAAAAATTATATCATAATTAGTAGAGGCCGATCTTTGATCGGGCGAGCGGGGGTGCTCAATTCATGACCTTCCCCTCTTGTACCTAAGTTCCCGAGCCGAGGCAATTTTGGTGATGATGGACACGTGGCTTTTGGCACGAGTCATGGGTTTCCTAAATTTCCCCAAAAATAAAATATTTTGGTGGCGACTCTATATCCGGCAAAGTAGTCCAATTTTGGCACTTTGTCATTCAAAATCAATTTTCCAAAACAATTTGCCGGATTTGGACTCTTTGGTGTTTATCTGTTTCACATTGCACTTATGAGATTAGATTCAAAACCACGGGAGTCCGAACTGTAGGGCTTCTTTTCGAGTTTCCGAAAGGGGGCTCGAAAAAGCTGAGCCATAGCAACCAACCTGTTCCAAATACAACCACAGCAATCCCAAAGCCAAGTTTAAGGGAAAAGAAGGTAAGCAAGACATGTTCAATAGTACGAAACCAAGAAACCCGTATCCCCGATTACAACAAGGGTCGGATCAAATCGGGGTCGCTATAACCTCCCTTCCTTAAAAAATTTCGTCCCCAAAATTTCAAATCAAGTTAGAAATCATGATTAAACCATTTACAATAGTGATAACCTATCAATTTCAATGCCATGACCCATTCTCCAGTCATTCATTTTCATCAACAAGATAAATTGATTCTTAGCATTAAATATACAATTCACATTTTCTCAAAATATATGCAATATTTGTAGTAAACTCATGTTTCCAAAACGTAAACAACATTTACAATGCTTCCACCTTTCCAAAACATATACAATGTTCTCGTATTCTATTAATCATAATCATAATACAATACATGTTCAAACATCAACAAATAAGTCCGGATACTTCTCGTAGACTTCCAACTCACGTTCCCAAGTTGCCTCCTCAACCCCGTGATGTTTCTATAAAACCTTCATTAAGGGAATTGTCTTGCCTCGCAAGACTTGGTCCTGCCTATCTAAGACTCTCACCGGTCTCTCCTCACACGAGGCATCTCCATCTACCCCTAAGTCGGTCCAATCCAACACGTGTGATGGATCCGGCTCATACTTCCGAAGCATACTAATATCAAAGACATCATGAACCCCGGAAAGCTATGGCGGCAATGCCAAACAGTAAGCAACCTCTCCGACCAACTCAATGAAGATGGATAGAGAAGGATCGTGATGGGTATGCAACGGTGATGGCAGCGCCGGTGGGTGGAGGGATGGAGTCAGCTCCCAGAGATTTGGAAAACTCTTGGTCAGACATTCCCAAGGTAAGACGAACATTCTCTCCCTTGAACTCTCCATCTTCATTGATTTGTTCATTTCTTGATTTATTTGTTTGAATCGAGGGTTCAATTTGCCTTACAAACTTAACAGATCTACACAATCGCAAAACTAGATCACTTGGCTTTTTCTTTCCATTAATTGGGTTTGATTTTTGGGATTTATTTCACAATAATTTTTCAATTTTTATGGATTTTTGAATGAAAGATCAGTGTTTTGAGTTTAGGTTTTGGTGATTGTGAATTCCTAATGAACATAGATACTCTAGTGGTTGTGTTGATGTGGTTCATTTGCTGCAATAGGTTTCGATCTGCTGATGGAATTGTGGATGGTGAAGAACGACGATGATGCAAGGAGATGAAAAAAGGAAAAGAAAGAGAGATGAACAGAAGAAGTAGAAGTAAAAGAAGAAGAAGAAGAAGAAGAAGAAGAAGAAGAAGAAGAAATAGAGGAACAAGAGAAAGGGGAGAGAGAGAGAGAGAGAGGTTGAAAAATCAAAAGTCGGGCCACTTGAGCCACGCAAAAGTTGAGCTACGTAGCAGAATTGTAAGGCAAAACCATCGTCACTGACTTTGACTCTAAACATGAGTAAAATGATGGTTATGGGTACTAATCAGTCTACAGTGAGCCCTTATCATTCTGGCTAATTCATCACCAAGGATTAATTTGATAACTTTTCCTATTCTTTTACATATATTTTTTAAAAAAAGTCCAAAAAAAAAAATTAATTAAAAATCAACTTTTAACAAACTTACCAAAACAATTTTAAGTTAATTCCAATTTTTTGTTTGGTTTGATTTGTATAGTTATCAGAATAAGTACTTCAATTCAGTTTGTGTTAAGAAAAAAAATATATCGATTCAAAAAATTTCATTTTGTTAATTGAGAAACCAAAACTAATCATGTATTACGGTTTGGGTTATTTAGTTTTGAGAGAGTTATAGGTAGGTCTTAATAGGTGAACTTATTGTCCAATATGTTTTATAATAATTAATAGCGTTTTTCATCAAACACTATTAAAAACGTCACTAATTGTTAAGTTTCAATGATAGTTTGAAAATTGTCACAGAAAATGTCACTAATTATAAATTTTAGCGACAGTTTAAAAAGATCGTCACAAAAAAATGTCATTAATTTTTAACTTTCAGCAATAGTTTGAAAAATTCGTCATACAAAAAGTCATTAATTGTAAGTTTTAGCAATAATTTATAAAAACCGTGACAAAAAAAGTCACAAATCCTCACAAAAAATTATTTTTAGCGACGATTTTACTAGGACTTATTTTCAATAAGATTTGATGAAAGTTACGTCTAACTATTAGAATCTATTGGTAATTTACCCTTTAGTTTTTCAATTTAATGTACATGAAGGATCATTTGTCAGAGATTTTAAGGATTTTTAAAACTTTTCTAGAGTCCAATATCAAAAGTAAATGAAAAGAGATGGAAGAGAATACTCTGTAAAAATTATTTTAGGGTTTAATATGTGTTATTCTTATTAGTAATTTTATATTAGGATATAAAAGGAATTAAAATTTATGAATTTAAATTGGGTGTATAAAAACATATTTTCGGTTCAAATAGAATCCCCCCTAATCTTGCTAGATATGTTTGGGCTAGACTCAATCGTTCAAGTCCATTGGGCAACAGATCTGGGTTGGTCTGGGCCCACGTGCATGACGAGCATTTTGCATTTGAACCATTCATCGTAAATTTTGGGTTTAGACTTTTGATTTCTGAAAATATCTTTAATTTAATTTATTTCAATCAGGTAGCAACTGTGCACCACAAATTTCCCAGTAGGATATAATCTACAATGTGTGGCCAAATGGTGTACTCATTTTTCTTATTTTGTCTTCCCAAGTCGCATTCTATTTTTTTATTTTATTTTTCCTAAGACAAGAAGTCGCATTCTATTCGTACACCATGGTGTGATGGTCACCACATAAAAAGGGCCTTTCTCTTTATATTTTCTCTTTAGGCTTTTCATTGGGAGGCATTTTCCATTCATTTTTACTTTTTATTTTTTATTAGCCTTACATATGCAATAATAAAACGTTAAGACTTTGATACTTGGTGACATAGATAGACGTAAGATTTCAATATAGAAGGGGTAAACAGATATATTACTTTAATTAAAAAAAAAAAACTACAACATTAATTTCTACATTTAGATCTCCAAGTTTAATATTATAGAAGCCAACCATTTAAAACTATTAAAAATTCAAATCAACGGACCATTTAAAGTTTTTAAAAAGCTTTAAAGAATCAAATTTATATAATTTAGAGATAATTAAGAAATAATAATATTATAATATAGTATAGGGTTTTTTTTTAAAAAAAAAACTTTTATTTTTTATTTGGAATGAATTTTTAATTTTTTTTATTATTTTATGAGCAAAAGGACGAAATATTTATAGTTTGGATGTGATATTTTGTCTGACTTTTTAGCTTATTTTGGTTTTATTTGAGAAGTTGGTTATTTGACTTTTTTGCTATTTTAACCTGACTAAAATAGTTGTATTTGAGAAGATAGTTATTTTTTTGTAATTAATTTGATGATTGTGAGAAAAAAAGTGAAATTATTATGGGTTGATTGTAATATTTTGTTTTATTGTTTATTTTAGCTTATTTTATCTTGGGGGACTTACTTATAACTCCCATACACAAAGTTCAAAATTCATTTAGTCCCAAAACAAAACACTTGCACTAATTAGTTCTATATATTTTTAATTGTTACTAAAAAATTCTTTTTTTTTTTTTTAAAGACACTACTGCATCCCATCACCGCTGGATTTCCGTCAGACGGTCATCAGAGACTCGCGCTGAATGTTCAACATCACTGGGACGTATTGGAATATCACCGAAAATTCGTCGGAATATTTTGAACGTCATCAGAAGTCGTCGAAACATCAAGAATGCTTGCTGGACGTCAATAATAATGTTGGAGACTCACTGGAATGTCTAGAATATTGCCAAAAAAAAGAATAAACTGAGAAATTAAAATTAAAAAACATAGAAAAATGTATTAAATATTGATAAACTGAAAGAAGAAAAAGACCTAAGAACAACAAAAAGCAACAATGAAAAAAACATATGTTATTTTTAATTTTTGTAAGGTTTAAACAAATAATTTTCAATATTGATCAAACTGAAAAGTAAGTTTTGAAACTGTAAAATGTTACAGTCTCAAAGTATGATTCTATTAAGTATTTATTCTTATTAATCAAACTAAAAAACATGTTATGAAACTGTAAAATTTTACAGTTCTAAAGAACGATTCATTTTAATACCCAAAAAACTAAAACTGTAAAATTTTATAGTTTTCACCGCCTATAACTAAAACTCGAAAACAACTTGTTCGGAATTTGAAAATTTTCTCCATTATAACAAGAAAATAGAAATGTGTAGTACAGAAAAGTAATAAAACTGAGAGATCAAATCAAGTAGACAAATATAGAGAAATACTTGTATTCCGACAACTATTTTTTAATTTAGATCTAACTGAATCTAATGTAGGTATATTCAGATCTAATGTAGATCTGAATAGATCCACATCAGAATTGAATAGATCTACTCATCTTCCTCCTTGAAACTCATCTCTTTCGCCTTCAACAAGCATGAAGCAAGGAGTTAGCGCTGAGTGGTTTCCCATGAACCCCAATCAATGGTAGTCGCCAGTCGCCGGTGACAGTAGATTAGAAAGAGAAATAAAATAATGAAAGCATGGGCATGGGCATGGGCATGGGTGTGTGCGTGGACGTGGTCATGATCGTTGTCATCGTCGCCATTGATATCAGAGAAAGAGAGATAAAGAGAAGAAATAAGGTGTAGGAAAGAGATGAGAACATAAATGGATATAGGACTTTTGAGTCTATCCAAAAAGTTTTGGGATTAAATAGAATACACACTTTTCAAACAGGACTTTTGGGTAATTTGCCCTTTTATGTTTTAATACTATTTTAGCCTAAAGAGTCAAAAAAAGCCTTGGCCTCTTTTGGATAAAAGGTTAAAAGTCACTTTTTGACTTTTAATGGTCAAATCACATTTCCATTTTTTTACACGTTTTTTTAGATAAAAGTAAAAAAAAATAGTTTTTAACTTACTTCCTAAAACAATCCAAAATGTCATATCAAACCCATAATTATCACTTTTTTTTTCCTCACAGGCATTACATTCAACTTTTAAAAAAAAATTTATAAAAAAAAAAAAAAAAAACAATCATCTTGCCAAACACAACTATTTTAACCTACTAAAATTACCTAATAAAATAGTCAACTTTCCAAACACCCCACTATAGGACTTATTTGAAACTCCAAATATAATTTTTTTTGTTTTTTACTAAGAAAATGGAAGCACCATCACGTGTATTTCTTTAACAAAAAAATAAAAATAAAATGTGTTTTTTTTTTAAATAACAAAAAAACAAAAACAAAGAAATGTTTTTTTTTTTTTTGTAGGATCCCTGATATTAAGATTTTATAGCATAAAGAACATTCAATATTTTCATAATGTTTAAGGTCCCTCAATATTGATCTAGAGAAATTCTTCCCAAAGAAATTCTCTCCAGAAAAATTCTGGACTTTCTAAAGAATTTCTCTGGATTCAAACTAGAGAAAATTCAAATTTCTCTGAGTTCAAACCAGACAAAATTGAACAACACAGAAAAAATTAAACCTAGAAATTCAAAAACTAGTAATACAAGACCAGAAATCCAAAGAAAATTCACACAATTTCCACATCCAGAAAAAATTCTGATCTAGAGAAATTCTGGAAAGACTAGAGAATTTCTCTAATGTTTTGGTACTAGGTTCAATGTTGTTTGTTAATGTGGTTGAGAGAATTTTCACTAGATTAGAATTTCCTCTGTATTTTTGACTGAACCAGAGAAAATCCCTTTAAAACCCACATTAAATGCATTTCAATACAACTACTACAATTCAATTCAAGCTCCTTTAATAGCAAGAATGGCACACAACAAAACTATATTACAAAAGCAAAAATCCAAAGAAAATTCACACAAATTCCACATCTAAAGAAAATTCTGATCCAGAGAAATTCTAGAAAGACTAGAGAATTTCTCTAATGTTTTGGTCCTGGGTTCAATGTTGTTTGCTAATGTGGTTGAAAGAATTTTCTCTGTATTTTTGACCGAACCAGAGAAAATCCCTTTAAAACCCACATTAAATCCATTTCAATATAACCACGGCAATTCAATTCAAGCTCCTTCAATAGCAACAATGGCGTATAGCAAAACTGTAATACAAAACCAGAAATCCAGAGAAAATTCACACAAATTCCACATCCAGAGAAAATTCTGATCCAGAGAAATTCTTGAAAGACTGGAGAATTTCTCTGGTGCTTTGGTACTAGGTTCAATGTTGTTTGTTAATGTGGTTAAGAGAATTTTCTTTAGTTCAGAATTTTCTCTGTAATTTTTACCGAACTAGAGAAAATCCCTTTAAAACCCACATTAAACCCATTTCAATACAACCACTGTAATTCAATTCAAGCTCCTTCAATAGCAACAATTATAGCACTCTGTACTTCATGTTATAATGGAATTATATTTGACTATTTGATTATCTTGATTTTGGACCTTTTTAGTCGATATTTGAGCCGTGGTTAAGGCGTTACCATAGTGGTTAGGTGAGATTGAATCAAAAACTCCATATTCAAATAGTTGCTATTGAGTAGTCTTCACTATTTTATCATTTTCTCTTTCCACACTTTGAATATTAATGTGAGGTTAGAACCATTAGAAAGCTTACTTTCGGGCTTCAATTTGGATACAAGAACGACCCCAAACGAAGTCTGGACGAAAGATATATCTATTTGAAATTTACAAATCTATGATGTCAGCATAGTACGCTCGAGCGCAACTTTCGATGCTCGAGCGTACAACACAGAATTAGATCTTTAAAAACCACTTTTTGGATCAAATCTCTTCTTTTCTCACTTCCTTTTCTCTCTTTTTCCGTCATTTTTGGTTTCTTAAGCTTTGTAGGCTTGATTTCATCTACTTCCATACTTCTTTGACCCCTAGTTCCATATACCAAAATGTAGAGCACGACGAGGGCTTCCATTTAATTTCAACGGATCGTTGTTTCGTCACCGGTGATTTTTCAGACTTGTTTCCTTCTTGCTTCAAAAGGAAGGGTCTATTTCTTAAACTCAATATGAGTTCGGTAGTGTATTTGTGGTGTATTTTAAGTATATAGACCCCATTATTCTTGGATTGATTTTTGATGATTTGTTTGTAAGTTAGGGTTTGTTCCAAATGGGTTTGTTGAGCTAGGGTTTAGCCACGAAAGTTTATTTTCCACTTATAAAGAATGTATATGAGTTTTTAAAAGTGAAAAGCCCTAATTTGAAGAAACCCTAAAATGTTGGTCTTGTTGGGAAATTGTTAGATTATCAAATCAAAATGTAAAAGAGGGGTTTCTAAATGTTTTCTTGAAAAAGGTTATGATTATGAAATTGGAGTTGATGTATGTTGAAATGAGCTATTTCTTGTATTGAAATGAATTTTCAAAGAGGAAGGGAGTTATGCCCTAAAAATGTAATTGTTGAGATTGTAAAGAGAAAATGGATTAAATGTTGGGAAATATGAAATTGAAATGATGATTAATGATGATGGTGGAGTTTGATATGTATTATCATTCCCATTTGAGATTTTGGAAGAGTGTATCTTTAATAGAATTTATTTATCTGTTTAGATATATTTGTTTTGGGCTATCGGTGAAGGATAACTATGATTGTTGTAAAAATTACATATTAACTAGGCAAACTGGACTGTTTATAAATCATGCATATCGTGGAACATGCAATGAATTTTGAGGATTTAAACTCTATGTTTTGGAAAGAGATTTTGGAAATTCTTGTGTTATGTTTAAGAGCATTTGTTTTATTTTGAAAATCATATTTTGGGTCACATGTATTGTGCTATTTGGAAAGAGTAAATAAAATGGTAAATCTGAGAAATGATTGTCGTTGAATATGACTGTGTATTTTAATATATTGTATATTTATAATGTTTGGGAAGAGAAAGATGATGTACTCTATTGTTGGGTGGAGAAAGGGGATGGACTCTATTGAATTAAGTTTGCTTGTGTGTCCAGGGTGAAAGTCCCGAAAACTGCGCGTATACATGGGTGCCGATCCCGTGGACGAAATTTCCATAAAATGGCAATTGTAGTGCTTGTATAGCCTACGCTTACATGGGTCCCGTTTGACGGTTTTCCGCAGACAAAATTTTCATGAAAGGTAGTATTGGTTTGGAGACTTAACCATTTTATTTATTATCATTTTGGTTTTGAAAAGAAATGATTTTTAAATGGTTTTTAGCAATGTATTAACTGTTGGTTAACGATGTAATCATATTGGAATTTGGCAATGAAATTGCTAGTTGGCATTGAGATACCTGGATTAACTTGTGGAAATGGATTTTATATCAAACTAATGTATTGAATTCGGAAAAATATTTTGAATAAAAGGTTTGAAAGATTGGAAAGAAAGGATTTTTATTGAGAAAGCAAGTGGCTTTGAGAATGCATTGAGCATATTACATATGTATGTATTGCATTCATGATCATTTACACTGGTGGAGCATATTTAGTCTTTGAAATATTTTCTGCTAGGCTTTATGCTCACCATACGTGGCTAAAAATATTTTTTAGGTATGTTTATATGAACGTGGACTGAGACATTGAAGTTATGTTAGGAACTGTGTAGGGTGGTATCTTTATTTGTATGTATTTGTTGGCTTTGTTCCATTCTTGTAAGGGTTACACCCTTTGTATATGATGTAAACATTTGGATGTCTTAATTTGATTTATAACATCTTTGTATGTTTTTGTTACAGAGAATCCATTTGACTCAGATGTTGTATCTAAGAATGTATGAAATTTGAATAACACATGTACTGTGTGCTTATATTATAAACATCTGAGTGAGTGCTTTTAGTGATCATCTATCGTTGGGTGGTTTACTCACATGGGTCGGATCTTGTAAATCTAGGGCTTGACAATAATGGCTGACACAGCCACCAAACTCATCTTGATCATTGCAATTGGTATTTACATAAATTTAATTACAAATGGATTAAATACGTACATTTGCTTTTGTGATGAAATCTCTATTTTTATGTTTCTGATTTCAGTTACCTATAACAATTGAAGAATAAAAAAATGGTGTCGATCTTTGTTGGCAACATCGAGAGAAGCTGATGACCAAATCTAGAGAAAATTCACATAGTGACTAAATCTAGTACCTTTGACACAGTGGAGGAGGCGGCGTGCGCTTACGACTGCGCCGCTCGAGCAAAGCATGGAGTCAAGGCGAGAACCAACTTCGTTTGCCCATCTTCACCTCCTCACTCAGTCACCGACAATCTCATCCCTTCGTTTCACTATAAGAAATCATCTCAGTCCTCCATGAGAGACACATGTGAAAAATCTAGAAATCCCCTAGATATTGATTTGTGATTATATATCAATTTTAACCAGTAAATAACAATCTCAATCAAACAATCAAGACAAATCGACACAATGATTTTAACATGGAAAAACCACAATTGGAGCGCCTCTAATTGTGATAAAAAAAAAAACCACGAGCAAAAGCCACAAGATAATCCACTAAAAAGACAAAAGGAATTACTCAAGTGTACTCTCAATTACCTAGTGAATCCACACGCGAACTGAACCGACCCCTATATGCCTCTTCCACGATGGTCTTCACCTCAAAATTATCTTTCCCAATGTTGAATCCACAATGCTGATGTCAAATTCACGATGAGTCACTCTATAATCCACCAAAGCATCAAGCCCAAATTTCACAGAATCCACCGAATAACAACTCTCTCTCTCTCTCTCTTTTGTATTGAACGAAACAAACAATCCTTTGATGTATACTTTTCAAACCATGAGTTAAACTCAAATAAACATCAAAGAAACTAGCAAAGAAGATTCAAATATAAACCCTAATATCCAAGAAGAAGATCTGGAAGCCATAACCCTAAAAATGAATGAAAACCACATATTTATAGAAAACTAATCTGCGATCTCCGCTCGAGCAGAAGAATGGCTGCTTGAGCGGACTAACGCTCGAGTGCAGGAAGTTCGGCTCGATCCCCGACATACTCAACAAAGTGGAAACCCTAATATGATTAAGATCACAAACTCCTCTACATAAGCACAATTCGAGTTGGATTCGCATCTAAAAACTCATAGCCTCACTTTAATAAAAGATCGAATAAAATTACAACTGAAAGGAGTTTTGTCAAACAGGATTGTCAAGAATAAAAACCTAACAATAAGCAATTGAAGCTTTGCTCCTCCACCTCCTTCTCATGTCGGTGACTTCTCTGGTTCTTCTCTCAACATGCTTCTCTTGCCTCAGACTATGTCTATTTACGATCAATTCCATATATCGATCACTCTGGTTCTCAGTCACATACTGGGTCTCTCTCTGTTTTGTTCTTCTAATGTCTCTAAGAGTTTTGCAGGTTCGTTTCTCACTTAACCCAAAATCAAAGATCATCAATAGAGAGAGAGAGAGAGAGAGAGAGAGAAAAAGGAAGAGATGGATAGAGTTTAGAGTGTCTGTGTGTGAGAGATAAATGAGATTTGATTTGAGAGACTCAAATTTTTCTGTGACATATGAGTGTGAGGTTGAGGGACCTTAGACATCATAAAATAATATTGTGGATCTCTTCCATTATTAAAAATAAGAGAGGAATTTTAGACTAATTTTCCCTTTTTATTTTACATGTTTATGTGGAGAATTTCCAAAATTTAACTAATAGGACAATGCTTTTAATTTTGGCTTTTAGTATGAGAGTGATTGGAGATTATTTGATTTCAGTGGCACAACTTTTGGCTAGAACTCGCCGATTAAAAGATTTTGATTAATATAAGAACACAAAAAAATAAAAAATTCTTAATTAAACTCTGAAATTTTAGAGGCTTTATATGACCAAAATATTCTCAAGAGTACATTGTTTAGTTTTGCAGTCATTTAAAAGCTTTAAAATTTTATTTTTAGTAAACTTCGTATATTTAAAATTCTCTAGTTGAGATCTTCGACCCCAATCAAATAGAGTGAAATTTACTCTTTCCAAAACAATGAACTTTTTAATTAAAAATTATCGATTGCAAAATTGAATAGTAATTACAAAATTTGAAAGTGCGTCTAAAGCCACTGTGAAATAAGGAGAATTGTTGCCTATCTTGGAAGTTAAAAATGTTCAAATCTTCCAAAGCCACACCAAAATTGAACCATTTATTTTTATTTTGGGCCAGGCTTCTGCTCAGTCTATGATCAATCTAAAGCATGTTTTTGGGCTTGTGGGGGCCATCACTGGTTTTGTTTCAATAATCTAAATCGTTCAATATGTAGAACTTGTTGAGCAATTTATTCTTGTAAAAAATCACGTTAATCAGATATCGATAGCTACTTGATCGGATCATATATCTATCAACGGTAAATATAATTTTTAAAATAAATTGTTGACAAAAATTTAATTCGATCAAGTAGATATTGATATCCGATTAACGTCATTTTTTTACAGGAATAGAGTACTTGATGAGTTCTACATATTAAACGGCTCAAATTATTGAAATAAAACTCGTGATGGACCCCATAAATCTAATGACACCGTCCAATTCATTTTGTGGATGGGAGATGAGCCCTTTTATTTTCACCCACGTTTTCTTCTTGTTTTGTGGACCTGGAAGTTTCAATTCAGAACTATAATTGCAAAATTGAAAAGTAAGGCTTTGTTTAGAAGGTGGATTAGTTTTTTGATTTTTTTAATTTTTTGACTATTTTAATTTGGGTTAAAAAAATTTCGTTTGGGTTGAATTTTTTATGTGATATTTTGTCTTATTAACTTTTTAATTTATTTTATCTATTTATGATTATCCCCTCAACTTTGAATGCCAAATAAGGGCTAATTACAAAATTTGAATAGTTAATTTCAAATTTGCAGTGTGAGTGTGATTTTAACCAATGTGCAAATATTCCAAAGCCACACCAAAATTGAACCATTTTTTATTTTTATTTTCATCAACATTTTTCTTTTTCTTTTGTGGACCTGAAAGTTTCAAAATTTTAAACATATATCTATACTATTATTAAGTGAAAGCCTAAATTGATTTAGTGAAACTTTCTTCTCCTTATGCCATGTGGCAACTTTATATATGGTAAAATAAAAAAATTATTATATACAGCATATGTAAGTTTTGAACCCAAGACATTGGGTTTCATTAAGAACATACTTATTACTTAAGCAATATAAATATTATAATATTAAATTCTTTATTATTTTTTTATTATTAGTTATCTAAATTACACACGCATCGTGTATGCCACCCGCTATTATTATTATAAACAATGTCGCAAAGTTCGCCATATGGGTCTAATATATGCAATTTGCCCACTTGGGCAAGAAAAAAATGTCATAAATGTCTAAATGCATCATTAAATATTTTACACAATATTCAACGATAGAATTAGGAATGAGTGTATTCGGGAATAGGTAAAAGTAGCACCGATAGAAGATAAGTTGAGAGAGAATCGATTGAGATGGTTTGGTCATATTCAACGGAGACCAGCAGAGACAGTAGTGAAGAAATGCGATGCAGTGACGGTAGATGAAAGTTTTAGGGGACCGGGTAGGCTTAGATTAACGTTGGCTAACGTTGTAAATAGAGATATGGATTTACTTAATTTGACTAACAAAATGACCTTGGATAGAGCCGCGTGGAAAAGAATGATTCATGTAGCCGACCTCATTTGATGGGACTTAAGGTTTGGTTTGGTTTGGTTTGGTCTGGTTATTTATATATTGATTATTATATAAAATATTTGATAATTTTATTTATTTATTTATTTTTTGAAATCCTTAACATTGCTCAAATAAAAATGAATGATGTGACAATATCTTGAGTAGAAGAAGTTATTGTGATTTTAAAATAGAGTAAAACACCAATAAATCCTAAATCAAGATCTTATGATCCATTTAGTCCTACTTTTTTTTTTTATTTTTTTTTATGACTAATAGGTCTCATTTCAATGTTAATGACAGATATGTACAAGTTTGCAACTCGTGTTTCCCTGTATGTAAGGGGTAAAAGGGGGGTTTCAGTGATGTTAGAATTACTAATTTGTCCAAAAGCATAATGTAGAGCTGTTTGGTTTCCCCCTTATCAAGAAAAACGGAAATGACGAAGATGGAATGTTCTAGGTTGGCAATGTTAATGCGATGAAGAATCGTTGGTTTGTGTAAATTTCATTTTTGGTAATGTTAAATCATCATTTTGCCTTGCCCTAATTGACATCTTGTTTCCCCCCCAAGATGGCATCCTCCCTTTGTCGGTGTTTGTGATTGTGGGGGTTAACTATGGCATAAGGTATGTGGTTGCCAATGTTGCTTTACTTGTATGTATGGTTGAATTCATTTGTGTATCTAATGTTACATTATGTATTTGTCTTTGATGATAGTTTAGTAATGTTAGGCACTCTTCTATGATATTATCAAGTGTTAATGGTTGGGTGGGTTTTGCATTCCATTGGGGGTATGGTTATGTAATGGTTTTTTATGTTCTGGTTTTAGTTCTTCAACTGTAACTTTATGTTTGTGGTGTATTTGGGCTTAGTTTAATGATAGTGGTATCTGTTATGTTTGTTGTGTTGTTAAGATGTAATGTAGCAATGACGCATCTATTTTTCAAGTTTATATATGTTGTAATGTCTCACTAATTCCATGTTTTGCATGTGTGTCTATGTTGGTGCTGTCTATGGATGTCATTAACATCCATGGTAGGTTAAGTGGAATGTTGATGATGTATATGTTAATGACGTGCGATGATTTCGATTTGTATTGAGTCTATTTATGTTTGTGTTAGTTTGTAATGGAACTACAATAGTGTTGGGTTACACGTCATGGTGTCGGTTTCCATATTTGTAAAATATTCCATGTAATGGTATGTCGAGTGTCGAAATGACATTGATAAACATGATGAAATTGATGTTTTCATTACGCCATGTTGTGTGTTTGGGTGAATGGATGGAACAAGAAATACACCAATCCTGGCACCATGTTATGAAACTTTCAGCATACACCATCAACCAATTGTGCAAATGTAAAGGCTTGATGAAGACGAACAACTGCATTGGTCTACCCATAAGCACACACAGCAACACTACAAACTCCATACCTGCAACAACAACAACAATAACAACAACAACAAAATGACATGACTCTACCATTATTAACCCCACACCATTCAAACAATGAATCAAAGCATCCCCGCACAGTGACAATCAAATAACATCATAAAATGACATCGTAACGTTAGTACCTCAAAATCAAACTCCCTCGAAGCACACACCAAAACACAATGAATCAACACCAGAAAACATATAAACTGACTTGTAAATTGCCGCACAACACGTCAACAACATAGCCTCAAAAAAATCAACGAAACAAATCAACCACCTAACACTCCTTCGGACAACACCAACAATTCAACATCAATATACCAACATCAACTAGGTAACATCATCATCCCCACAAATCACTCCACGCAATCCTCCAAAAAAATGTTGTACCAATTGTGTACTTAAATAAAATAAATAGATTCGTATTGAATAACCACTTTGAATTTCAAAACAAGAACATGCTAGAATTTACAGAAATTCATAATAAAATAAAACTAGTAAAAGGAAGCAAACTGAAACCTGTGTAATATCACAGTTTTCTTAAAACAGATTCACTACCTCTCGATGGATGCAGAAGGTACACCGACGCCTATCTCTCAGGATACGATGGTCAAAACTAGCTAATGCAGAAGCACATTCTGAATAGCTTCGGCGAACTTGAAAATGGTTGCACTCTCTCTAACAAGAACCAAATAAGGAAATGGCAAAAGAAGATAGGAAATTTTTCTTTGGTGTAAAAACCATCTCCAACTTTTTTTTTTTTATAATCTCAAAACAACATCTCCATTTTTCATCAAAAATCTCTCTTAAACTCTTCTTCTAAGTTGGAGGGGAAAGGCCCTTTTTATACTTGTAAGGAAGAGGTCTAAGCCATAAAGGCTACCATAAAGCCTAGTATCAATGGCCATCAACTCTTGCCTTTAGGGCTGAAGTTACAAAGGTGCAAAACTCCCATGTGCATAGTGATCATCAACTCTATCATCAAAAGATGAGAGTTACAAATGTTAAATAAATAAATAAATAAATAAATAAATAAATATAATGCTATTTAAATAATCAAACTAGACAGGTCACAAAATGGATACGGGTATTGAGTCACAACCCGATCCACACCCAATCTAAAACGTATGCACAAGACAAGCCCAGTCTAGCATAACACAATCTAACACATGCCCAAGACTAAGTCCAACACATGCACATATACAAGCTTAGGTCAATCCAGACCAAGACTAAACCTAAGTCCAAGTCCAAGCTTAGGCCCAAGCCCAACTTTTGTTAATGCCCACTTTATAAGACAATTCTCATTCACAACTCAATGGTTTCGGCCCATCATTTTTATATTGTAATCTTCTCACTTGAGAGAGTACAAAACTACTCAGATCCACCTCAACCGGCAGTTGGGTCCCACTTTAATTTCGAATTAAAGTTGCCGAAAAACCATTATTCTCCAACAAAAAATAGAAAGTAATAACATACCTAAACAAACCTCCCTAATATCAAGAAAAAAATCAAAAGAAAAGCATATACAAGGGCAAGCATGTAAACTCCACAACTCCCAAATCAAATAAATACAACATATCATAAATAAAAAGAACCAATTGGTTTGAAAGAAAAATTCTAGGATTAACCGGAATATCATTTCTCTAAATAGGATTTTTGAGTAATTTTTCTTTTAAAGTATTACTCTAAATCATTTATTATTTAACAAATGCTAAATTATTTTTTAAAACTGAACAAGAAAAAAATTAAATACCAAGATTTTAATTAATAAATATTAAAATAAACACCACAAATTTAGCCCCGATCACCAAATAATTTTCCTAGTAGGCTCAAGTTTTGCTTTTTTGCACTCAAATCTCAATCAAATCACATAACAGTTAAGATTCCTTGTTTGTTTTTATTCCACATTACATACTAAGGTCGGATTAATTGACTTTAACAAGAATGACTTATACTATAAATAAATAAAAAAAGACTGTTTCATAGACAGAGAAAATGAGAGTTTAGAGAGAAAGAAAGAAGGAAGTTGCGGGGCATCTAGGAGTGTGACAATGGACCGCGGCCTAGGATGGGCCAGCCTGTTTAGGCCCATTTGGGCCTGAGCCCAGCTCGAGCCCCTGGACCCGGGCCATCATTTTGAAGTCTGGCCCAACCCAGCCCGCGGCCCAGTGTCGTTTTTAGTGGAAAATAATAAAATTTTGGTAGAAAAAATTAAAAGAAAAAAAAAATGGTCAAGCTTACCCAAGCTCGAGGCAGGCCCAGCCTACCGGTTCGGCCAAGGCCCGAATATCCCTGGGCCTAGGCCTAATTTTTTGGCTTGTGAGCTGGCCCAACTCGGCCCAAATTTTGGTAAGAGCCCGCGAGGCCCAATATGGGCTGGGCCAAGCCAGACTTACACCCCTGGGGGCATCCTAGAACTTGTTATAGTATTTTAGGAAATAGAGAAATTAGAGTAGAAATAATAATAATAATAATAATAATAATAATAATAAATTTTAGGATAAAAGTTTAAATTTCAATTTTATTTGTTCATAAGTTCAGGCATTGAAATATTTTATCTAAAAAGGCCAGCTCAAATAAAGTGGCCAAATACCCTTCCTTCTATATATTATCTATATGTCCAAACCTAACAAATCACACTCATCTTTCTCTCTTCCCTTTACTCTCTCTCATTCTCTTTCTTACCTCCGCCTTCCATAGTGACGTAATCATCATCACCTTCTCCTCCGCACCACTGCTACTACCGCAGTGCTGAAGTCATCGAACTCTAATACTCTAGTGCTGGTTCCCTCTTCCACGGCAGATCTGAACAGACGTTGTCTGCGCCTTCTAAAATCAACAATACGTAGAGCCTTTGCCGTCTCTCTTTCTTTCTCTCCATCGTTGTCAATTGCTACTTTAACCAGATCTCTCATAGCTAGAAATAGAGTTGTCTCATCATTAATGAGTCCCCAAAAGATGACGGCGAAGGCGACGGTGACGGTAATGGTGACGATGATTGTGGTTTTGAAATTAAAATCTCTATCTCTCGTTTTGATCTCACACCGTCGTCCTCCTCTGACGTCCATCGCTGTCGACTACACCATATAATCTTTTCTTTCTCTCTCTCTCTCTCTCTCTCTCTCTCTCTCTCTCTATGACATACACTCAGATCTCAGATCTATTGATGATACACAAGTATTTACCTTTGAAGGTTCTTCCAATTTATGATATGTGTATGTATATGTATATGTATGTCTCTGTCTTTGTCTCTGTGCAGTTTTTTTTTTTTTTTTTTTTTTTTTTTTAAGGTTCTTCGAATGTATGATATGTGTATATATAAATGTATGTATATGTGTATGTCTCTGTCTCCGTCTCTAAATTTTATTTTCTTTTTGGTAGTTGATCTGTTGTTTATGTGTATGTGTATGTAGTTGCAGTTATTTTCGTTGTTGATGTTGATATTGATGAAAATGAAACAAATCGCACCATTTTTTTTTTTCTTGTTCTTGTGTTGTGTTGAACAGATAAGATAGGGGGATATTTAAACAAATAGAAAAATAATAATTTTTTAACAAATAGGTTTGGTTTGGCATGGTATTATAATAGATGACTCTCTTATCTCTCCCTAGAAATTGCAGCAGATAGATACAAAACTTCAACAAATAAAAAAGATTTTGACATTAGATAGAGTTGGTTTGAAAGATAGAAACAAAATTTGAACTAAAAAAAAAAAAATATTTAAACATATAAGGAAAATTTGAATAGAAAAGATTAAGAAATTAAACAAAGAGGGTAAAACATTTAAACAGATAAGAAAAAAATTGAACAAATAGGAAAAAAAAATTAAATAGATAGCCAACGAAAGTCAACAGATAAATTAAAGAGTAAAATTCGAAACAAATGTCCTTCAAAACAATAAAAATGACTTCTCACCAAACTATTTCACAAAAGGTGGATTTATCACTAACAAAAAAAAATCACTAGACCTAATGCCTTAGGCACCCTTCGAATTGGATTTATCACCAATTTTCTCTAAGTTTTTTATATTTTTATAATTAAAATATTATATATATTTTTAATGTTTTTAAAGTTTTTTTTCACTATATCTTACGAAATTATAGGCACAAATTAGCTACAAAAACTACTTTAAAAATATAGAATGTGAATTTTGTTTTGAGAAATGTTTCATTCTTTTAATTTTTTCTTCTCACACTCTCCTTAATGATGTGACAAAAAATACCAACTAATCAACTCTCTTCAAACTCTTCTCTCTCCTCTTCAAACTCTTCGTTGTTTGTCACATCATTAGAGGGAGTTTGGTGAAAAAAATTAAAGAGGTATAACATTGCTCTCTTGTTTAGTAAACTTCTAAAATAGATATGTTACACCCTCTTAATTAAGACCTTCCAATTCCATCGCTAATGATGTGATTAAAACCTATGTGAAGTAGTCTTACACCTCCTCTCTCTCTCTCTCTCTCTCTCTCTCTCTCTCTCTCTCTCTCTCTCACACACACACACACACACACACACACTCCCTTAACTTCTCATAATTCCATATCATTGAACCCACACACACACACACACACTCCCTTAACTTCTCATAATTCCATATCATTGAACCCTCCCTTAACTTCTCATAATTCCATATCATTGAAGTCTGCAGTATTAGGGATACCACACACCCTTAACTTCTCATAATTCCATATCATTGAAGTCTACATTATTAGGGATACTGGGGGCAGCAGAAGCTACAGTGCCATCAAACGGCACAGTTTTGATAATTTTTTTTTCTTTTTTTAATTTTATTTTTAAACCAAAGATGGAGAGCTATACATTCAGATAGAAACAAAACCAATATTTACTTGCAGAGAACATTAAATATATATATATATATACTTATAATTCTCAATACCAAAAAGTATTTCACAATTTAACCAATTACTAAGGTATTAATATTATTTAATTACTTGGTTTCAAATTTTCTATATTTATTTTTAAAATTTGCATAATAAAATGTTTAAAATTTTATGATTGATATTGTAAAAATTTGTGACTAGATTTCGTTTGACATGCAACACTTTTAGCTTAAAAATCAAAAAGTTACTAAAAAAATCATAAAGCCTATGGCCCCGTTTAGTAGAGCTGTGGAAAAGTGATTATAACTTATAGCCTAACAGCTTATAACTTATAGTTGTGAACATAAGCTGATTTTTGACTTATAAATTAAGCTTCTTCTCCTCCACACAAAGAATGAGCTGATTTTTAACTTATAAAAAGTTATAAGCTGTATTGTTAAGTTGAACCAAACACATCAAAATAGCTTAAATTAAGCTAAAAGCTGAAATAAACTAGAAATAAGCCCTACCAAACAGGACCTATGACATATACCAAAAAGTTAAAATTTCATTTTCTTTTTACTTTTTGCACATCTTTTTGTAAAAAAATTAAAAACTCATTCCAAACATATTAATTTTTTTACCCCATATTTTAGCCAAAAAACTAAAAAATTACTAAAATAACATGTTTTCAAACAAGGCCTTAGTTATGACATTTGAGAAAATAAAGTTGTCACTTGTGAATAAGTTACTGAGTAGGCATAATTAAAATAATATATGAAAGGATTATTATACCCATAATTCATCATTTCTAACCAATAAGGTATCTCAATATCATAATAATTTATAAAATATTGTTACAAGTAAATACACTGTATTATAATTTCACACATGCACAATATATAGAATTCTGAACATTTAGGTCATGCTTGATTACAAGGATTATAGCATATGATTGTGTTAGGTTTTTATTGTTGGCAACCCGGTTTGACAAAACTCCTTTGAGTTGTAATTTTGTTCGCATTTTAATTTCAGTGAGGCTATGAGTTTATTAGATGTAAATCCAAACCCGAATCGAGCCATGCAGAGAAGTTTGTGATGTTAATGCTTTCAAGATTGCCACTTCGCTGATTATTACGGGGGTCGAGCTGCCCGGTCAGCTCGCGGCCGGAGCAAAATTCAAATTTGCATTCAAAATTGCATGTCAGCCGTTGCTCGCTCGAGCCAAGGAGTTCTCGCTCGAGCTAAGGCTTGCTCGCTCGAGCCAAGGAATTCTCGCTCGAGCCAAGGATTGCGTCCTTACAAAAACCTGAAGAAAGTGATTGGTCGCTCGAGCCAAGGATCCGTCGCTCGAGCCAAGGGACTAGTAGAAATCATGAAAATTGCTCTCCTCGCTCGAGCCAGGAAATCTTCGCTCGAGCGAGCCTCAGAATCCGGATTTCTCAAGGAGTTTGATTTCTTCCCAATCTTGGATTACTTTTGGTTCTCTATAAATACTTGGTTTTCTCCCAAAACTAAGTAATTGATTGAAGTCCTCCAGATCTTCTTTTTGGTTCTTAAAGGTTTATATCTGGGGATATTTTATTTTTTCTTTGATGTCTTATTGAGTATTCAACTCATGATCTAAAAAGACTACATCAAAGGTTTGTGTTTGTTTCACAAAAGAGAGAGGAAATTCTTCAGTTGTGGATTCTGAAGAATTCGAGCCTGAAGCTTCGGTGGTGGAATCCGGAGTGGCTCATCAAGAAGACAATTCCGTGGTGAAGATGCGGTTGGAAGAGGCACATAAAGGTTGGTTCAATTAGGCGTTGTGGATTCGCTAGATAATTGAGAGTGATACCTGTGTAATTCCTTAATATCTTCTTAGTGGATTGTTCTTGTGGCTGTGGCCCGTGGTTTTTTGATCACAATTGGAAGGTGACCAATTGTGGTTTTTCCACGTAAAATCTTTGTGTCTCTTTCTCTTGATTGTTTGATTGGGATTTTTATATTCTGCTTAAAATTGATACATAATCACAAATCAACATCTAGGAGGTTTCTAGATTTTTCAATTGGTATCAGAGCGGGTCGTTCTATTTTTTTTTTAAAAAAAAAACTTGTTTTAGATCGCTCTATTTTTTTTAAAAAAAAAATTCTTTTGGAACGAGATCTTGTTTGATTTGTGATAATGGATTCAATTCGTGAGGGAAATTCTATGGTTCGACCACCCTTACTTGACGGATCCAATTATTCTTTTTGGAAAGCTCGGATGAGATCTTTTTTAAAATCTATTGATGAAAAAGTTTGGCAATCCGTCATGAATGGGTGGACTGAACCAACTATTACTGTTGATGGAGTAACTTTCCCCAAACCAATTGATAAGTGGGACACAACTGATTACCAAAATAGTAGCTGGAATAGTAAAGCTATCAATTCTCTCTTTTGCGCTGTCACACCTGAAGAGTTTAGCCGTATTTGTAATTGTGAAGTCGCAAAAGAGGCTTGGGATATCTTACAAACTATTCATGAGGGCACTCCTTCTGTTAAACGATCAAAACTTCAAAGGCTCACATCTAGTTTCGAAAACCTTACTATGAAAGATAGTGAGACCTTTGATGAATTTTATGCGAAGTTGAGTGACATTGTAAATTCCAGCTTCAATTTAGGTGAAAAAATACCAGAATCCAAAGTTGTGGGAAAAATTTTGAGATCCTTGCCCGATCGGTTCCAACCAAAAGTTACGGCTATTGAGGAGGCTCAAGATGTTGACAACCTCAAGCTAGATCAGTTGGTTGGAAATCTTCAAACTTATGAGGCACATAGAAATTTCAAAAAGAAACAAAAAGATCTTGCTTTTAGTAGTGCTCATAAAGTGGTTGAGGATTCTGATGAGGATTGTGAGATAGATTCCAAGATTATGGCTGCTTTTGTTAAACAATTTAAAAAATCTTTTTTGAATAAAAATCCTAATCTTTTGGAATCTACTCATACTCATAAATCCAAAGGCAAAGATAAAGTCAAAATTAATTCTATAGCCAAGAAGGAGAAAGGAAAGATACAAGGGGAATCTGAAAGCGTCCAATGCTATGAATGCCAAGGATTTGGCCACTTTGCTCAAGAATGCCCTACTCGTTTGAAGAAGAAGAAAGCCCTCGCCATCACTTGGGATGATGAATCAGAATCTGATGGAGACGAAAGTGATGATAAAGATCAAGGCGAAGAGGGACATAAGCAATTCCTTGCTTTCATGGTGGCTTCCAAAGCAAGGACAAACAGAGTCTCCAAAAGGTCAGTTGAGAATACTATCGATGATGAATCTCTGAGAGTGATCATGAAGAACTTGAGCAAGCCTATGAAAAGCTGTATAAGGAGTCTCTTAATTTATTCAAGTTGAATGACAAACTCACAAAGAAACTCAAAGCATGTGAATGTGAGAATGTCAAACTTAAGGAGGAGATTTCCGAGGCTAGGATCAATGTCATCAAGATAATCGATGATCAACAAGTTCTTTGTGCAAAGCCGACTTGTGAGACAGAGAGGGATGAGCTACAGGAAACTCATGCCATGTATGAAGAAAAGATTCAATCTCTCGAGATGTCTCAAGTTGCTTTGGAAGAACTGATGATCAAGAAAGAAGAAGAGCTCAAGGTTGCCATGGTCACCATTGGTCTTTGGAACAAAGGATCAAAAACTTTGGAGGATATCATTGGATCTCAACAGATTTGTTCAGACAAGAGTGGCATTGGCTTTGGTGGCAAGAAAGAGCAAAAACAGAGTGCTTCCACATCTCATGACACAAGAACTCAAGGAAAGGGAGGACAAAAGATTCAACAAGAGGAAAAATTTCTCAAACTCCCTAGAGTTGGTAAGGTAAAAGAAAAGAAGGTACGTCCTGTTTTTATTTGTCATCATTGTGGTATGCATGGCCATATTCGCCCTTTTTGTTATAAGTTGCATGGGAGAATGTCTCAAAAGGGTAGAAATTCGAATACTTTTTGGGTTAGGAGACTACCTTACATGTCTAGGCAGAATACCAAGATTTATGAGGGTGTTCACAACACCATGTCATTTACCAAGACCACTAGACCTGATTTTGTTAAAACCAAAAAGATTTGGGTAAGAAAACTTGACTTGTGTTAATTTGTTTATTTGTTTTTGGTTTTTTGGTTATTTGTTTTAGGTGTTTTTTTTAATAAAAAAAAAGCGTGCTTGTTTTGTTTTTTTTGTCTTGCTTTATTGTTGAAAAAAAAAAAAAAAAAAAAAAAACCAAAAAGATTTTCTTAGTATGGTTTTGCAAGTTTGAATTTTTGAGATGTCCTTGGTGCATATTGGAATTGATGAGAATATCCATTACATGTTAATATGTGTGTGCTTTCTGTGGTAATTACTCATTTTGGAGTGTGTGTTCTTTGATTAGTATGTCTCATTCTGTACACACTCTTGGATTAGCAAATATTGGAGTCTTTTGCCTTAGTGGTTATTTTTTTTATGGACTTCTGGCATGATATCTTTTGCTTTTCTAGAGGAATTGACCTATACTAGCATATCATGGGTGATGTTGAGTCTTTTAACCACCTTCCATCTTTTTGCATCTCCATGGCTTTCCCCTCTATTCTTTGCAGTCCAGACATGAGGAAAAGGCTACCTCAGAGTCACCAACCAGGCCATCATTATTATATCCATGCTTCTCTGGTTCGGTTTCCATACTCTTGAGCGTGTCAGCCGCCAATGAGTGTGCAAAAGAAAAAGAAAAAAAAAAAAAAAAAAATGTGCACAAGAAAGAAAAGAAAGAAAATAAATGTGCAAAAGAAAGTAAAGAGAAAAAAAAAGTGAAAAAAAAGAAAAGAAAAAGATGTGAAAAAAAAAGGGAAAAATAAAGGATTCATTGATTGAGGGGGAGCCTCCGCCTTTACTCACCAAATACCCCTTGATTCCTAGTGGTTTGACTTTCCTTTGTTGTGCTCAGATTCTCTTGTCGGAGGTCCAGCTTTCATATCACTACTAGAATTTGAATCTTGTGTTTGTCGAACTCCAAGAGTCACACACACACTTTTATCATGGGATCTATGCTTTTCACATAATGCATCACTTTCTTTTATGAGGAATTTTCTAGAGGCTGTGCACATTGTGTTTTCAAGTAATTGTGCTTCTTGGATAGTCTTGTGTGTATCAAGGTGCAAATTTGAAATTCCTTGCTTACTTCACCATATTATTTTTTTGTCGTTTTTCTTCTTGTTCACTGTTTTCAGTGTTTGTGGTTGTTTTTAGTGAGGGGGAGTTTTGTTTATTGTTACAAAAGTTTGTTCGCTTGATCACTTTGATTTGGTTTGTTTGGTAAGGGAGATTGGCTATAGTTGTTTTGCATGTCCTGATATTTACATCATCATATCATGCTTGTGTGGGTTTTGATCTTGATTTTGTTATGTGAGATTCCTTTGTCAATTCAAACAAGGGGAGAAAGTTGTTTTTCATGTGTTTTAGGATTTCATGTTTTGTGCCATGTGTCGGGTTCAGGTTTTCATGCTACATGTTCTTAAAATCTCCAAAGTTGCATCTTCATGTTATTCATGTTTTTCATCTCATGTTTCAAGATAGTCTTATATTGTTTTTTTCATATACTCTTGTGGGACTAATATTTGTTTTGGAGATTGTGGCACTGATAGTTGTTTTGCAGATCTTGACCTTGAGAAAGAAGTTTGTTTTTGTTGGATGTAATGGGTTGGGGTGATTAGGACTTTATTTGTTAGATGTGTTTTGTCACGGCATTGCCAAAGGGGGAGATTGTTAGGTTTTTATTGTTGGCAACCCGGTTTGACAAAACTCCTTTGAGTTGTAATTTTGTTCGCATTTTAATTTCAGTGAGGCTATGAGTTTATTAGATGTAAATCCAAACCCGAATCGAGCCATGCAGAGAAGTTTGTGATGTTAATGCTTTCAAGATTGCCACTTCGCTGATTATTACGGGGGTCGAGCTGCCCGGTCACCATGCCGGGCTAAAATTCAAATTTGCATTCAAAATTGCATGTCAGCCGTTGCTCGCTCGAGCCAAGGAGTTCTCGCCGAGCTAGCTTGCTCGCTCGAGCCAAGGAATTCTCGCCGAGCCAAGGATTGCGCCTTACAAAAACCTCAAGAAAGTGATTGGTCGCCGAGCCAAGGATCCGCCGCCGAGCCAAGGGACTAGTAGAAATCATGAAAATTGCTCTCTCGCCGAGCCAGAAATCTTCGCCGAGCGAGCCTCAGAATCCGGATTTCTCAAGGAGTTTGATTTCTTCCCAATCTTGGATTACTTTTGGTTCTCTATAAATACTTGGTTTTCTCCCAAAACTAAGTAATTGATTGAAGTCCTCCAGATCTTCTTTTTGGTTCTTAAAGGTTTATATCTGGGGATATTTTATTTTTTCTTTGATGTCTTATTGAGTATTCAACTCATGATCTAAAAAGACTACATCAAAGGTTTGTGTTTGTTTCACAAAAGAGAGAGGAAATTCTTCAGTTGTGGATTCTGAAGAATTCGAGCCTGAAGCTTCGGTGGTGGAATCCGGAGTGGCTCATCAAGAAGACAATTCCGTGGTGAAGATGCGGTTGGAAGAGGCACATAAAGGTTGGTTCAATTAGGCGTTGTGGATTCGCTAGATAATTGAGAGTGATACCTGTGTAATTCCTTAATATCTTCTTAGTGGATTGTTCTTGTGGCTGTGGCCCGTGGTTTTTTGATCACAATTGGAAGGTGACCAATTGTGGTTTTTCCACGTAAAATCTTTGTGTCTCTTTCTCTTGATTGTTTGATTGGGATTTTTATATTCTGCTTAAAATTGATACATAATCACAAATCAACATCTAGGAGGTTTCTAGATTTTTCAGATTGGAATTGTTAGTCTATGGACTCACAATCTCATGTTTCATTTTAAATTTTATTAACCAAATTACATGTACGACAAATATTCAATCCGACAAAATTGATGAATTTTTAATATTAAGAGGGATTGAAGATCATAATTTTAAGTATGAAAAAAAAATTGAATACATAATAAATAGTTATCTCATTAATTTATGAAATTATTAATCCTTTCACTAGAGTAAAATAGAATGAATAGTTGAATTACTATTCTTTTACAATAATTTTATTTATAATATATTTATAATTATTCTTATAATAAATCAAGAATGAATGGTAAGGGTGTAAACAATATGCACCCTATCCGATCACAAAATTTCATATCAACTATAAAATACATAACCTTGTCATAAATTAACGTAACAAAAAATTGTAATATCAATCATAAAAGTTTAAATATTTTATTATACTAATTTTAAAAATAAATGTAGAAAATTTGAAATCAAGTAATTAAATAATATTAATACCTTAATAAGTGGGTAAATTGTGAAACACCTTTTGGTATTGAAAATTATATGAATACTATATATACATATTTTAAATTCTCTACGAGTAATGCACAAAACCCCAAAAGTTATGTATAATTAACAAAGTGATGCCTTGTGACTGCACGCCTAAGTGAGAAAAAAATAAAAAAAATAAAAAAAAAGGTGTCAAAACTTTGCCGTTTGAAGGCACCGTAATTCCTGTTGTCCTTTTGGGCTAGCAGTATCCCCAAACCCCATTGAAATCTATATTATTGAGAGTAAAATTGAGAGAACAAAAATAGGGGGATGAATCATTTTTCCTTCTAAACATATTTGGAACTCAACTTGCTTTAGATCCAAAATTTTCCTTTAAAAAAAAAAAATTAGTTGGTCGAACTTAGATTTTTTTTGTTTTTTTTAACTAACGAATAAGTAAGTTAAATTTTTTAAAAGTAAAATGATAATGGAAATAAACAAAATAATTTACTTGGTGCAATTGCTTTAGTGAGGACTTGAGGAAAGATGGATTATTTATTTATTTATTTAATTAATTGGTAATAAATTATAAATTATAAATATGACGAAAATGACATCAAATCAAATAATTATAATTCCAAAGCAAGTGAATAGAGGGAGAGAGAGAAAAACTCATTCATAGTGAGGAGAGAAGGAATTTAGTGAGTTTTTCTTTTTTTTTTTTTTTTTTTTTTTTAATTGGAAGATTTAATTCATTTTTTTAAAAGCTTTATATTTTTTGTCATTTAACTAGTCAAATCTTAAAATTTCATTTATTTTCCTTCGAGAAGGTTTTAATATTTATACAAAAATTACATAATAACAGCAAAATGTAAAACAATTTAGGTTTTAAAAAATAATGTTTTCAACTTTCAGTTTTAACTTTACAAAAAAAATATGAAATTGCTTTTTGTTTTTTTATTAAAAATAAAAACAGAAATCTTACTTGGTGTATAAAAATACTTTGAAAATAAACACACACAAAAAGGGAGGGAGGGGGGGAGGGAAATTACGCTGACACCCCCATGAGTTTGGTCCAATTACATTCCACCCCTGGCGTTTTGAAAATTACATTCTCACCCCTGTGGTTAATAGTCTCATTTCACAAATCCTCCTACTTATATAAAAAGTAACAACTCCTAATAGAAAAATAGAGAAAATTACATTTAAAAAAAAAAGTAAAGCAAAGGAAAAGAAAAAAAAAATAAAGGAAGTAAACTAAAGCAAGAAAAGAGAGAGCGTATGAGTTCAATGTCTTCATTCCATTTAAATAATTACAATAATAGGAGGGTTAGTGTGATTTTCTAAATGTTAAGGATGATATGTATTAAACCCAAATCTCAGGGGGTGTAAGTGTAATTTACCTAAAAAATAGAGAAATTTATTTAATGAGTTGCCAAAGATAGAGGGTGGACAGAGGTGGTGACAGATAATGGTCGATGACCAAAGGTGTCCACTAGAGTTAGTGATCGGATGTTACCAGAGATCACGAGGTGGCCGAAGATTATTACGGTGCTCAACCACTTACTAGAAGGTGTAGACACCTAATTTTTGATGGCCCTTTAAAACTTGGATGTTCTTGCAGGTACATCCGATGGTGAGTCTGATTGCTCGCCGAGCGCTCGAAGTCCATAGCAAAACGCACATGTTTGAGTTTCCCAAACCCTGCATCCATTTTGTCTCATCTTTGGACCATGCCTAGGTCTTTTCAGCATGAAGTTTTAGATGGCCTATCGGCCATTCTTGGAGGCTGCCGGCCACCACTTCTCATTTGCCGGCCATTGATGTGCCTTGCCGGCCATGAGTGTTTCCTGCAGATATTTTGTGCCAGCTGTTTGCACAGATTCGTGCATCTTCCAACACGTGTATGACTGGATGTTTGTGAGGGAATTTTGTGTTTTCTATATATAGGACCCCTCTCTCTCATGTGTGGGGGTTAGAAAATTTGAAGACAAAAAATTTTTTATCTCTAGATTTCTCTCTATCTCTTACAATTTTATGCTAAGTGCTTGTTTTCTCTACACTTTCACATACACTACCCTAACCAAAGTTGCAAGTCTTTGAGCTGAGGTAACTTGGGACCTTTTCTGAGCTCTAGAAGGTGGTTTTGGCTTGGATTGTTAGCCAATTTGTGCTTTGTTTCAAAGGTATAACACTTGCCTTGTTTATACTTGTTTTGTATACTTGTTTTGCCATCCTTTTCAACTATTTTGTGGTTGGTTTTGAACTGTAAAAAGCTTTGTTTTGGTAGCTAAAAAATGGTGGTTTGAACCCCTTTTTAGTTAGGGGGTGGTTCACCCTTCTTGTTTCATTGTGTGTAAAGCTTTTGTGCCTTTATTCATCACTTTAAAACCAACTTTTTTGGGCCTTTTAACCACTGAATTTCATAGAATTTTCAGTGATAAAAAAACTCATTTTGAAGTCCAAAATTGGATGGGTTAGCCTCCTCTCCTTGTGTCTTGTTTGCATGCCTAGTTAGCTTCACATGTTAGTATGTTTTTCTAGCTTAACTTAGCTCGAGTCCCGCATATTTTAGCCTTTGAAATCACCTGTTTTAGCTCTGTTTTGGGCTGGTTAGTTTGTTTGAGTCTTGTTTTGCATAGTTGTAGTGTAACCCCATGTATTAGCTTAATGTTCTGGCTTTTCATGACTTGAGTGCAACATGTTTTAAACCATGTTTAGGGCTGTTTGGTCTCTGTTTTGGGTTATTTGTTTCATTTGTGACTTGTATGGTATGGTTGTAGTGTTAATTCCTTCACTAGCTTAGTGTTTTAAGGCTTTAGCTATCATTGGTTTGAGTTGGTTGCATATTTTAGTGCTTTTAGTACTCATTTTCAGCACTTATATTCTCTGCAATCTCCCTTATATCTTCACTTTTTGGTTTTGCTTTGAAAGTGGTTTCAAACCACTTGTTTGCCTAAGTGTGAAATGGAAGTGCTACACCTAATGGTTTAATCTCTTAGGGGGTTCTTTACCAACAGTGTAATGCCTCTTTCATGCCCAAAGTAACTTGTGGTTTGAACCCTCATTCCGTTAGAGGATACTCACCAATGGACAATTGATTAATGAATGGTTTGGTAATTAAAATGAGTAAAGAAAATTGACAAGTAAAAGAGGCAAGATAAGCATTCTTTGTGTTGCATTACTTGTGTTCAAATCGGACGTTAATTTGAACACATGGCAAATGGGACATTTCATACTCAATAGTGATGAAATGTGCCATTTTCCTAGGTCTCCGTTGCCCTTGATTATGCATGATAGGGTGGCAGACTTTTTTAGTCTTGTTTTTGCATTTATTGAACTTGGACAATTGGTTTCATGAGCCATCATGCAATGAAATTGCTTGATTAGTGGTTTTGTGAACCAAATCTTGTCCCTCCTTTGATTTCCCCATGAAAAGGAGAGACAGGGTGTGCAGACAATCCTTGGAGAAACCCCTTTTTTGCTCTATTTGTGCTATGTCGCAGCATGGTGATCCAATGCATCAGTGGCCAGCAGTGCCTCATCCATGGCCGACCGTGCCTCATTTTTGACCAGCAGTACACCCTTTTGGCCGGCAGATGGCCGGCAGCAACCATTCATGGCCGACAGACCACTAATGTCAACCTCAACAAAGATTTGGTAAGGTGGAGCAGAAAGGTTTTGAAGTATGCTCAACCCTACAAACACAGCCTCTCAAGAGCAAAACAGAGGTCTTTTAAGGGCAAAAACCGAACACGTGCATCTCCCATTTCGAGGCGAGCAAAGGGCGAGATAGTCTAATGCCTTGCATGATTAGTTTTCTAGTTAGTTAAGTGTTGTAATAATTAGTAAATAGTTTGCTAGTTATTCATTTGATTTGTAATAATTAGTCTAATTAGCTTAATTAGATTAGTGTAGCTTAGATTAGCTTAGCTCTTATTCATTTAGACCTCCTTCGCGATGGTGTAATGTTGTAATAAGTGTGTGTGTGTATGTGTGCATGTTTTCCAACCCTACGTCTTTCTCCCTTTTATTTAATCGCTTTCGATGGTTAGATTAGGGACATCATATTTCAATTACCATATCACATGTTTGCATCCATTCATTCGTATTGCATGCATCGAGGCTCGGCTCATCATTCAAGCTGTATTGTCATTTCAATACTTCATTGAATACGTGTTTAAATCACATGTCGTTCAAATTGCTTCATATGCCATAATAGTAGCCGAGCCTATTAATTGCATTATTGCATGTGTTGCATTAAGCATCTTAACATAGTTAGGATCATGCATCTTTCTAAATAGTTTCTGTTTTGGCTTGGAGTACTCGGTAAGTTTTTACGCTTTAGCATATTTGCATAATTGTGAATGTTTCCATGATTAGCATGCTTGCCATGAGGCTATGTGCTTAAATGCTAAACTGCATGAATGTCTGTGGATGAAGGCTTGTTGTTTGAAGTGGAACGATTCAACAAATGGGCGTTTTAAGCCCACTTTGTTGAGTGGAAAATCATGTTTTAAGCCCACTATATTTGGTGGTAAATCCGCATCTTTTAAGCCCACTTGAGGTGGCAAATTCAAACCATTTTCGCAAACAAACATGAGTTGAATTGTTCCAAATTGAACAAACTAGTCTATATTTGCTTATGTGCATCACATAGTAATGTTAGCTAATAACCGGAACAAGAACACATAATGTTTATAAAAATCATATCATGATTAGTAGAGCCCGATCTTTGATCGGGCGAGAGGGGGTGCTCAATTCATGACCTTCCCCTCTCGTACCTAGGTTCCCAAGCCGAGGCAACTTTGGTGATGACAAACATGTGGCCTTCGGCACAAGTCAGGGTTTCCTAAATTTCCCTAAAATAAAATATTTAGGCGGCAACTCTATATCTGGCAAAGTAGTCCAATTTTGGCATTATTTGATTTAAAATTGATTTTCCAAAAAGATTTTCCGAATTTGGACTCTTCAGTGTTTATTAGTTTCACATTGCACTTGTGAGACTAGACTCAGAACCGCGGGAGTCCAAACTGTGAGGCTTTCTTTTGAAACCTTTCCGAAGGATAGGGTACGGAAAAAAGACGTGCCACAATATTTGGCGACTTCGTTGGGGACTTGGAGAACTTGAATTGAACTCATGATATGTTGTTTTATCTACACTTATGTGTTTCTTTGCATATTGCATTTGCATCGGTGCGCCTAAGTCACAGTGTTTGCCATCTGCTATTCCTGAGCAGTTTGTCGAAGGCTTGCTTAGAAAAGCTTTCCAAAAGGCTGATCGGTTGCGGGTTCTGCCATGATGGGAACACAACCTTTGGATCTAGACTACTGCTATAGCATTTGATCCTCCTTTCACTTCTCAGTGTTAGGTGTGAGAGGTATATTAGGTAGTCTTGCTGAGGTACCCTTTTTTAACCAATCGACCTAGTTGTATATCGGAAATCATAGAGACTATTTCAAACTAGGGCAGGTTGCTTACCCGAATGCAGGAATTGTACGAAACTGCTTGTTTTGCATAGTGAATCCCTAGCTCCTGACGAAGTTAGGACAGGGTAACCTTACCCCATCATAGGGGTGTTTTGGCTCTCACTTGCTTGATATGTGCTTTTAGAGTGAAATTCTACAGGAATGTATGTATCAGTTGCAGGTTTGGGTATCAGTTTTGAGGCAGAAATCCGTGTTGAGTACAGTTCTCCAACTTATGATTGTAGCTGCATGTTGTTTATGTCTGAGCCGAGGTGCTGTGCGGTCTCTGATTTTTTTTATTTTTGCTTTATTTTCTTTTTGCAAGGTAGTTTTTTTCACCATTGCTTCAGACGAATCTGTTACCCCCTAAGCACTCTAGACCCGAGTAAGGCGACTTTACCGATCCTAGGGATCTTGTAAGAAGACAGCCAGTGTTTGCTTCACTCCCACCAGTTACCAGACGAAGGAGGATCAAACATAACTCACCAGCCCAACAATTACCTTTTCAGGCCTAGTCGTCTACTTCTACTCTGGAAAGAGAGTATTCACCAATTCTGATAACTCAACATCCCTCAATCAGCATAAAAGATATGCTTCGTCAGCTCTAGCAGACCATCGAGACCATGTAGCTAGATGCTGCCCGACAAGCTGAGGTCATAGCCTGCCAAGTTAAGGTTGTGGCTCACTAAGTAGAAGTGATAGATAGGCTTCAACAACAGCAACCACAACTGGCAGTAACCTCTGCATCCCATATATCCCCAGCGGGAGTTCTTGCACCTGGGGTCACAATCAATGTCCAAGTGAATATGGGCATTCCGGTAGATCCAATACCTCAGACCTCCAAGGCACCAGTTTACCAAACGGAGGTGCCGTTTGAATTTGAGGTTGACCATATAGCATTAAAGGTCAGCAAGCTAGAAAAACTCTTCAAACAGGCGCAGGGCATGAATTCAATCCCTGATATTGAGAATGGCTATACTGACTCAGTAGTGACTTTTCTAGACAGATTCAAGATGCCACACATAGATTGATTTGACGACTCTGAGGATCCAATGGTCTATCTCTGGTTATTTTCAAATATCCTACGACTAATGGGTCTCACTTGGCCGCAGAAGCTGCCGCTTTTTGGCCAGACCATATCGAGTATAGCGGCCATCTAGTATGCCAAACTTGAGGACTCTATGAAAAGAAAATGGGAGGAAATGGCTGAGGCCTTCATAGCGCAGTACTCCTACAATACTCAGATCGAGGTCATTACTCGTGATCTCGAAGCAACTCGCTAGGAGCCAAATGAGAACTTCTCGAATCTTGTGACTTGGTGGAGGTCCAAGGCCTCAATGATGGCCATCCAGCCATTTGAAAAGGACCAGATCATAATGATGGTCTGTAATGTGCAAGGAAGATTATTACAAAAGATGATAGTCTTGCCCCTGTCTACTTTTTCTAAGTTCTATAAAATAAGAGTCCAAATTGAGGATACAATGAAGCAGGGACTGACAGACCATGAGAAGGAACAACCTAAAAGGCCTTTTACATGTAGCTCTAATGCAGCCATGACTGGTTGCACCTCTACACGGCCTTCGGATGTGAACATAGTCACCACCACACCCAAGACTGCTAACCCTTTTGCTGGTACATCCAACACAACTTCACAAACTTCCAGCCATCAGGCCCGAGGCCATAGGGTCTTCACCCTGCTTTACATATCTTTATCCAAAGCCCTAGGGGTTCTGATCAGAAAAGGGCATCTTAAGCTGTTAGAACAACGCCTACTGCCCAATCCTCTCCAACCTAAACACAACCCGGCCAAATACTGTGCTTTCCACCAATAGCATGGTCATGATACCGATCAGTGCTTCAGATTACGTCATGAGATTCAAGATCTTATTGACAATAAGGAGATAGCACTTCTTGAAAAACCCAATGTCACTACAAATTCTCTTCCACTACATAACCAAGCCCCTCCACCCCGACAAATAAACCTCATCCACACATTGGCCGTCCCTAATGACCCCAGTATGTATATCACCCTTTCCCACCTACCCAAGCTGGCGTTGTTCATCCTTGAGAGCACAGACTTGTGCATGATGAGCGCGTTCCTATTCTAACCCGAACCCGTGGTGGTGATAGTGGAAGATGAAGAAAAGTCAGTCTTGGTGGAGAATATCAGTCCGTTGCCCGAGGGCTCTGAGGACTTATCTAATGGGGTGTACAACTCGTGTTGCTATATTGTGCCAATCAATCAAGCAGAGCTGGAGGTAGTATTGTCGACTAGAATGGAGGTCAGTATAGTCTGAGAAGATGGACCAAGTCAAGGATTAGATGATCTAGCCGACCTAGAGGAAGATATAAACAATTTGCCATTCTTTGATGAACATGATCAAGGGGACATGCATATTAATTGGTTTGATCTAAACGGGTCAATAGACAATTCTGGATGGCTAAGTGATGAACCCGATGTAGATGAGGAATCTGAATTGAAGCTAGAACAACAGAAAGCGGGAACCGCTACAATGGTCAGAATGGCCGAGAGGAAGGGTAAACTACTGGAAAGCACTGGTAAAGAACAACTGACTCAGGAATTGGGCATTATTAGCACTGCACATATAGAGCAAGAAGCAGCACTGAGGTGCCTTGAACAAGAAGCGGATCAAAATAAACAGAAGACTGGAAAGGCCCAACACCCTACGGAGGAAATCTGTGATGAGAAGATGACCTGAATGGAGCCGGAGAATTGCTTGTTGGTTGCCAAAGGTATGTGGTGGGAAGATGATAATCTGTATCTTGCCCACACTGATGAAGATTGGGGTGAAGGTATTCCTAACAACACCTGGTATGTGGAAGAAGTTGACCACATGACACGAAGTGGCCGATATTTCAAACCACCACATCTAGACCAACTTGAGGCATCTGGGAAGGATAAAGAAGCTGAGACACATAAGGAAAAGTAATTAGAGCAGGAGGCTATGCTGAAATAGTTAAAGAAGATTCAAGCTGACATATCTATATATCTGGGGGTTACTTATGGCTTTGCGAGTGCACATGCAAGTTGTACTGTCGGCAATGGATAAAGCCAAGTTGTCCATTGAGACTACCCCAGAGCAACTGGTGGGATTAGTCTTTCCGAGAGGCGCTGCACCAACTTTGACCTTTTCCGACAAAGAACTGCCGCCGGAAGGCTCTGTACACAACAAGCCTCTATACATCTCCATAGAGTGCCAGGAAAAGTAGGTACCAGTGGTATTGGTCAAAACTGGGTCGGCAATCAACATTTATCCTTGCCGCACGGCTTATGCTATTGGTCTGAAACCAGCCGATTTCGTGCCTACGGCCTAGGTGATCCAGGCGTACGACAATACAAGCAGAGAGGTGATGGGAACAGTTCAGATCAGAACGCAAGTCAGGCCAGCTCAACAGGACATTGAATTTCATGTATTAGATGTGCAGCCACTTTCAACCTATTACTTGGGCGACCCCGACTGCATCAAGTAAAAGCTGTCTCTTCCACTCTCTACCAAATGCTGAAGTACCCCCATAGAAAAGAGGCGGCCATAGTTTTCGAGAATTCATCTATACATCCTCCGCCAGAGGTCACTACACCTGTACTGGAGATTGTGCATGGCGAAGAGAATGTCTTCATTTCGAGGTTTACCTTGGCTAAGGCTCGGGTGGTACAAAATATCTTAGCTGTTGATGAGAGCCTATATGTTAGTGCCCAATATGTATATCTCATGAATAAGTTGTAGCACATGCCCAAAATGGGATTAGACAGAAGTGGCCAGAAAGGCGTCATTGCATTGGCCGACGTACCACATAACCCTCATGCCTTTGGTTTTGGCTATACGCCCACCAAAGAGGACTGGGTGAGGAAAGGGAAAGAAATGGCTGGAAGAGCCAGAGTAAAGCAAAACGGGAAGCACTACGAGCTTGTGCACCGACCAATTCGGGAAACCCTGAATGGCTATTTTGTTCGGGAGGGAGAAGACTTCCCATTCTGTGGTTTCCTTAAACCCCAGTTCGACTCTGAGAAACAGCGGTTTCCCAGCTTTGAGATTTTCTTTGACTTGCAGCTGTAAGAGAGTGACACGGAGGAATAGACTGAACTAATTGCTAAGGCTGCAAAGAGCGTAGAAAGTGATTCCAACAGCAATGAACTTGAGGTAGGAGCAGCACTGGCATGTTTGCTTTCTGATCCTCAGATCAACTTAGAGAGCTTGGGGGATGACCTAACCGTTTCCATGATCAAAGACCAACCGGGTGTGAACCCTTCCATTGGTATCTTGGATGCATCTGACGTACCGTCCCTCATTTGGCAGCTAGAGGAAGGCTTCCTGTTCGGTAGTTCTGAGTCGGGTAGTGAGTCGGAATCTAATTCCACAAAGTTTGTGGAGTCAAAATCATATTCCAGTTCCTCTGAGTCAGAGTCCGGTATTCTTGGGGTTGATAACCGGGATGCCAAGGTTTTGTTCAGGTCGTCTTTTTCCTTTTCTTTTGAGTCAGTTGTAACTGATGAATTAGATGAGCTGGCCCTTTTGCATGTGAATACCACTACAGTTTCTAAGTACTTCTCTGTACCACTTGTATATTGCATTGATCATGACTTTCAAAATTTTGATGAAAACGACGATGAGGGAATTTCTCTAGTTTTGAAACATTTGGTTAATCGAGAGGAGGAGAGGTTTGTAAAACCCCTGGTTGATGAAATCATTCCAATTAATGTGGGTATTGAGAAGGATCCGTATTTGGTCCAGATCGGGTCCACGTTGTCTTCGGAGGAGCACGAGCGCTTAGTCACTTTATTAAAAGATTTCAAAGATGTTTTCGCGTGGTCCTACGAAGACATGCCTGGAATTGATCCTGAGATTGTACAGCATTGGATCCCTCTTGACCCCGAAGCCCGACCCATCAAATAGAAGCTAAGGAGAATACGCTTGGATTGGGCTTTAAAGATTAAGGAAGACGTCACCAAGCAAATAGACGCAGGGTTTTTGTTAGTATCTGAGTATCCGACTTGGTTAGCCAACATTGTTCCGATGCCAAAGAAAGATGGCAGAATTCGGGTGTGTGTGGATTTCAAAGATCTAAACAGAGCCAATCCAAAGGATGACTTTCCTCTACCGCACATTGATGAATTGGTGGACTTCACCATAGGCCATGCGTTGCTCTCCTTCATGGATGAATTTTTTGGGTATAACCAGATTCTGATGGCACCAGAGGACAGAGAGAAAATTGCTTTCACCACACTGTGGGGAACCTACTGCTACAAGGTGATGCCGTTTGGGTTAAAGAATGCTGGGGTTACCTATCAACAGGCTGCAACCACAATTCTACATGATATGGTCCACAAAGAGGTCGAGGTGTACATGGACAACATGATTGTCAAGTCTAAGGAAAGAGAGGACCACTACACCGCCTTGAAGAAATTCTTTCAATGGATCAGAGAATATCGGTTGAGGCTGAATCCATAAAAGTGCACTTTTGGCATAACAGTAGGGAAAATGCTGGGTTTCTTGATCACATAGAGGGGCATCAAGGTAAATCCTTCCAAAATCAAGGCCATCTTAGAAATGCCACCACCAAGGACTAAAAAGGAGGTGCGAGGCTTTCTGGATAAAGTGCAATTCATAAGATGATTTATTTCTAAATTAACCTTGACTTGTGAACCACTATTTGGTCTCTTGAAAAAAGGAAAAAAATTTCAATGGGATGATTGATGTTAGTTTGCTTTTGAGTAGATCAAGCAGTACCTACAAAACCCGCCTGTGTTGTCACCGCCAAAGCCAGGGAAGCCCTTGATTCTGTATCTATCAGTAATGGACACAACAATAGGATGCAAGCTTGCTCAGGAATCTGAAGATAGAGTGAAGAAAGCCATCTATTACCTGAGTAAGAAAATGCTAGACTTTGGGACCTGTTACACTTCGCTCGAGAAGACTTGCTTAACCTTGGTATGGGCTACCAGGAAATTGAGGCACTACCTGTTAGCTCACTCTATAATTTTCGTTTTGAGATTAGATCCCGTCAAATATCTATTTGAGAAACCAACGCTTACGGGTAGGCTAGCCCGTTGGTTGCTTCTCTTCTCCAAATTTGATTTGAAGTATGTTACTCGCAAGTCTGTTAAGGGGGGAGCGATAGCGGAGTTCCCGGCAGATCACCCAGTGGAAGAGGATGAAGAGGTAGAATACCTGTTCCCAGATGAAGCTATTCTGCAAGTCGATGAAGAGATTTGGACAATGTACTTTGACGAAGCGTCTAACTAGTATGGTTATGGGATAGGGGTGTTGCTGATAGCACTCGACAATTCCCACATACCTTTAGCCTTCAAACTCTGGTTCAAAGTATCCAACAACGAAGTAGAATACGAGGCGTATATCGCTAGTTTGGAAGCCGCCCTAGAACTAGGGGCAAAAATGTTAGACATCATTGGGGACTCAAACCTAGTTGTGTCTCAAGCAAAAGGAGACTGGAAGGTCAAAGAAGAAAAGATGAAGATCTATCACTAGACCCTAGATGTTCTGATTCCTAGGTTTGAGCAACTGACCTTCACACATCTACGAAGAGAGAATAACAGGTTTGCTGACTCCTTATCAACTCTATCTTCTATGGTAGACATCCCATTTGGAGTCCGGATGCGTCCTATCATTATTGAATAGAGATATATGCCAACCTACGAGACTATTGCCGCAATAGATGAAGTGCAAGATCAAAACTCCTGGTATTATGATATATGGAACTTCTTGGAAAAATAGGTTCATCCACCAGGGGCAAATGCCAAATATAAAAGGGCAACACGACGGATGGTCATTCAATTTATCATCTGCAGGGGTAAGTTGTATAAGAGGGGTCATCTGAGAATGCACAAGCTATGTGTGGACGCAGAAGAGTCAAAACACGTAATAGAGGCTATTCATGAGGGAGAGTGTGGAGTGCACATGAGCGGAGTAATGTTAGCCTAGAAAATTCTCAAGCAAGGTTACCACTGGTCTACCATGGAGGAGGATTGTATTGGTTTTGTTCGGCGATGCCATAAATGCCAAATCCATGCAAATCACATGAATATCCCGCTGTCGAACCTGTACAACATGATTGCACCATGGCCTTTCTCAGTCTAGAGAATTAATGTCATTGGGGCAGTTACACCGAAAGGGTCAAATGGGCACGAGTACATTCTGGTGGCAATTGATTATTTCATGAAGTGGGTGGAAGCTCAGTCTTACACAATGTTGAAAGCAGCGCATGTGGCTAAGTTCATCCTCAACAACATCATTTGCCGTTATGGAGTCCGAAATGAGATCATTTCAGACAATGGCTCCCATTTTAGGAAAGAAGTGATTGACTTGTTGGAGAAATACAACGTGGCTTTTCATAAGTCATCTACATATCGGCCGCAAACCAACGGAGATGTTGAGGCCGCCAACAAGAACATCGAGCACATTTTGCAGAAAATAGTTGAGACCTACAGGGACTGGCCAGATAAATTACCATTTTCTCTCTGAAGCTACAGAACTTCAATTCGGACATCTACTGAGGCAACTCCGTACTCTCTTGTTTGTGGGATGAAAGTTGTTCTGCCAATTGAAATAGAGGTTCCGTCGCTACGGGTTATGGCTGAGTGCCAGATAGCAAAAGCGGACTAGCAGCAGAGCAGGTTCGAAGAATTGATGTTGTTCAATGAGAGAAGACTGAAAGCATTGTACCATGTTCAAGGCTATCAACGCAGAATTGTGTAGGCTTGACTTTCTTCGCGCCTTCTTTTCAGAGAGCTCGAATTGGTCCTACAGTTCGGACTCCTGTCATGGCTCTGAATCTAATCTCATAAAGTGCAATGTGAGACTGATAAACACTAAAGAGCCCAATCCAGCAATTCATTTTGGAAAATCGATTTTGAATCAAATAATGCCAAAACTGGACTGCTTTGCCAGATTACAGAGTCACCACCTAAATATTTTATTTTTGGGAAATTTAGGAAATCCTGACTCGTGCCAAAGGCCACGTGTCCATCATCACCAAAGTTGTCTCGACTCGGGAACTTGGGTATGGGAGGGGAAGGTCCTGAAATGAGCACCCCCGTTCTCCCGATCAAAAATCAGCCTCTACTAAGCATAATATGTTGTTTTATAAACCTCATGTGTTCTTCTTCTGATTATTAACTAACTTTACTATGTGACGCGCACATAATCAAATATAGACTAAGTTGCAAGACTTGGAACAAATTCAACTCATGTTTGTTTTCGAAAATGGTTTGAAATTGCCACCCTCAGGTGGGCTAAAACGCGGATTTTCCACCCTCAAGTGGGCTTAAAACATGATGATTTTCCACTTCGCAAAGTGGCCTTAAAACACACATTTGTTGAATTGTTCCAATTCAAGCAACAAAGCCTTCATCCACAAGCATTCATGTAGTTAATTACTTAAGCAAATAGCCTCATGGCAAGCATGCGAAACATGGCATCACTCACACTCATGCAAGTATGCTAAAGCATAAAACTTACCGTGCACTCCAAGCTAAAGCAAAAGCTAGTTAAAAATATGCATGATCCTAACTATGCTAAAAATGCCTAATGCAACAAATGCAATAATGCGATAAGATAGGCTCGGCTACCTAATCATGACACATGATTTGATTCAATTTGATAACATGTGATTAAACACGTATTCAAAAAAGTGTATTGAAATTGTGATGCAGTTTGAATGACGCGCCGAGTCTGGTGCATGCAAGGCAAATGAATTATGCCAACATGCAAGCATAAGGTATGCTTATCAAAACATGCCCTAAACTAACCATCGAAATCGGTTAAATAAAAGAGAGAAAGACGTGGGGTTGGAAGACATGCACACACGAACGCACACTTATTACAACATTGCGCCCTCGCGAAGGAGGGTCCTAATAAATAAGCTAAGCTAATTAAACTAATCTAATTAAACTAATTATTACAAAACAAATTAAAGAAATAGTTAAACTAAGCTACTTAATTATTACAAGACTTAACTAATTAGCAAACTGATTAATTAAATTACAAAGCCAATGTACACTAATAAAACATTTAGAGCATTGAACTACGCTACCTCAGCTCTACTTCTAGGAAATTGAGGATGCATGCACTCGGTTTTTGCCCCAAAAAGCCCACTAGTTTGCTCTTGAGAGGCTCTGTTTGTAGAGTTAAGCTTGCTCCAAGAACTTTCTGCTCCACCTTACTAATTCAATGTTGAGGACTGCACTAGTGGCCTGCCGGCCATGAATTTTTGCTGCCGGCCATCTGCCGGCCAAGGATGAAACACTGCCGGCCATTAGTGAGCCACTACCAGCCACTGGTGTGCTGAATCGTCACATTGCAATAGGGCCCAAACAGAGGAAAATAGAGGGTTTTCCAAAGATATGTTTGTACTATGCCACTCCTTATCATCTCAAAACATCAAAGGAGTGACACTCTTGGATCCAAAACCACCAATCAAGCATTTTCAATGCATGATGGCCAAAGATCCAAGTTGTACATTTTCAATAAATGCACAAAAACAAGACTCTAGACCACTACCTTGTCATGAATGATCAAAGGCAATGGAGACAGAGGAGATTGGCTCATTTCATCACTTTGAGTATGAAATGCTCCAATCTACCTTGTGTTCAATATAACGTCCAATTGAATACATTCAATGCAAACACAACATGCTTATCTTGCTCATGTTTTACTTGTCCAATTTTGTTTACACATTTTAAGTTACCAAACCATTCTTTAACCGGTTAGTCCAAGGTGAGTGTCCTCCACTGAGAGAGGGGTCAACCAAATGATGATTTAAGACATGAGAGATATCATGCTGTTGGTTAGTAGAAACCCTCAAAAGAGGATTAAAACCATTGAGCACAAGCTGTATCTCAAGCTTAAACACAACCTTAAGGCAAACCAACCATCAAAGAAAATGGAAAAGTGAAGAAATGAGGGAGGTTGCAGATATTTCAGTGTTTAAATGACATGAAAAGTGATACTACAACATGCAAGCAACTCATGCACAACATGTTCAAAAGCCAAAAACACTAAACTAGTGAAGAGCACTATACTATAGGCATGCAATACAAAGCCCCAAAGGCACAAACACTTTAAAACAGTCCTAAAATAGTTTAAAAAGAGTCCTAAAACATCCTTGAAGTAAGCTAAAAAAGGCTAGAATGAAAGGCCAACACATAGCACAAATTAGACCATTAAGCACAATCGCACTACAAACATACAAAGCAAGCCTCAAGTGGCCAAACCAGCTCAAAACAGAGCTAAAGCAAGTCAAAAAAGTAGCAAAAAAATGCTGAGATCAAGTCACAAAATGATAGAAAAACATGCTCACATGTTAGGCTATCTACACTTACAAACAAGACACAAGGAGGAGAGGCTACCCCCTCCAATTTTGGACCTCTAAACAAAGTTTTTACCACTGAAAATCCCCTGGAATTCAGTGGTTAAAGGGCCAAAAAAAGTTGTTTTAAAAGCTTTGAAAAATGGCACAACAACTTAGCAAACAAGCTACAAAAAGGGTAGACCACCCCTAACTCCAAAACAAACCTCAAACCACCATTTTAAACCATAAAAATAGAGATTTCAGAGGTTAAAACCAGCCTCAAAATAGCATGCAAAAGTGGCCAAACAAGTATTTAAATTATGCTTGAAATACAAGTATTCTACCTCTTTGAAGACAAGATGCTATTTAAGCAACAACGGCAAGTCAAACCAAGCAAAAATCCTTTTCCAGAGCTCAACTAGGACCTCAAGCAACGTCAACACCAAGATGATCAAGCTTGATCAAGAGCTCACAAGCAAAAGTGTAGAGAATTTAGGCTTTTAAGGCAAAATATTTAGAGAGAGAGGATTCTAGAGAGAGAGAGAGAGAGAAACTTTTTGTCTTCAAAAATTCCAACCTTTAGTATGCACGAGGAAGGCTTCTATAGATAGAAGATATAAAAACCTCTCAAAAAGATCCAACCATCCACGTGCAAGTAGATGCTCCAATCTGTGCGAACAGCTGGCACAAAATATCAGAAAATATCTACTGATACACTGGTGGCCGGCCGGCTATCAGTGATAGCCGACAGGGGCTCATTGATGGCCGGTAGGGCACATCAATGGCCGGTAGGCCAAGGTTCGTGGCCGACAGTGCATCAAGAATAACATGCTGGAAGGACCAAAACATGGTCCAAAAATGAGATAGAATTGATGCAGGGTTTGGAAAGCTCAAACCTATGGCGTTCCACTGCGGAGTTCGAGCGCTCGATGAGCAATCAAACTTGTCACTGGATATACCTGCAAGAACATCCGAGTCTTGAGGACGGTCAAAAATGGGGTGTCTACAATTGCCCCTCTTTGACAGAACTCGAAAGTAATGAAATGACGAGAGTGAATGTCAAAGTCCAGAGACGACCCGTTTTTGACAAGGCCGAAGACTTAGACAAACATTCAAGATAACAATATATAGATGCGCCCGCAGGCTAGGGCAAAATGCAAATGGTATGCCCGATACAAGAGCATAACTTATGATCATGCAATGAGGCCGCAATGAAGCATTTAAATGCAAATGTTATGCAAAGAAAATGCCATATTTTAAGCAAACCAACGAGGTACAATAATCTCACAGATGAGAAGAAGTAATCAAATAAACACACAACGCGTGAGAATCACAAGTCGAACTGCATTACATGCAGAAAGGATGTAAGAAAATTATGCAATCTTAACTGTGCCTCATGCAGGAAAGGCTAAAAGTGACTGTCAGGTGCACCCGAAGGCTCAAACAAAACACATCCTAGCGCGTCACACGCGAGGGGAGAAAAGGAAGTGGTGTAGACACTGGAGGGTGGTATAAACATCGGAACACTTCCCAATGTTTCTAACTGAGACAAGATGGTATAAGCGTCGGACACACATCCAAATGCTTCTAACCGAGGAGTGATATGAACATCGGGTGCATGTTCCAATGTTTCTAACCAAAGCAAGGTGGTATAAGCATCGGACACACGTCCCAAACGCTTCTAACCGGGGAATGGTATGAACATCGGGCACACGTCCCAATGTTTCTAACCAAAGCAAGGTGGTGTAAGTGTCGGACACACATCCCAAACGCTTCTAACTAGGGGGTGGTATAAACATCGAGCACACGACCCAATGTTTCTAACCAAAGCAAGGTGGTATAAGCGTTGGACACATATCCCAAACGCTTCTAACTAGGGGGGTGGTATAAACATCGAGCACACAACCCAATGCTTCTAACCAAAGCAAGGTGGTATAAGTGTCGGACACACATCCCAAACGCTTCTAACTAGGGGGGTGCTATAAACATCGAGCGCACGTCCCAATGTTTCTAACCAAAGCAAGGTGAGGTGTAAGCACCGGGCGTACCCAAATGCTTCTAACCGAAACAAGATGTTCAAAGGACAGGAATGATCTTACCCGGAATTCCTCTGAATGAACTGTACATACATTATCATCTGGTCGCACCAGCTTTGAATGAACCGTACATACAATATCGTGCCTGCATAAGAAAGAAACTTGACAGGTACAGCAAGATAGGAATGCATATTCTATGCAAGACGAAAGGCTATAACATAATGTTAGAGGCATGCTTCATCCACAACATGCAAGAAACAAAACAAAAGCATATTTCATGCAAAGGTGACAAATGCATGCTCCATGCAACATCAAGATGCATGTTCAATGCAACAGGTATGGACGTTTTCTATGCGAATGTAAGGGCATGCACAATGCAATACAACGTGACATGCATATTCTATGCAAACGTAAGAAAATGTGTAGTGCAATGCAATGCAGCATACACATTCTGTGCACAATAATCAATGCGTATTCAATACAATATCAATAGCATGTTTGATGCGAAATAGCAAATAAAGAAATGCGTGTCTTAACAAGACCGATTCAGTTGTAACCTTCGATTTACCTCACAGAGGAGTTGTAATATGTCAAAAAGGATAGACCTTGTTCAAGCTGATGAGCGATGATTACCATGCATTGGAAATGCAATTTTGAGCCCTTGCGAAAGCATTCTAAATCAAACTTTGAGCATACCTTGTATTTATTGGAATCCAAAGACACAAATTAAAGCCAAGAAGGCAGGGAAAGATTGTGGAAGCCTGCCGGCCATTGGTGGTGCCTGCCGGCCACCAATATGCTACTGTCGGCCATCGATGTGCCACTACCGGCCATCAATGGCAGATTTGGGCATTTTCGACCTTTCACCCTTGGGTCTTTAAAAACAAGTGATACCACTTCATTTCCTCACAAACCCTTGCCCAAAATTCTTCCTCCTTGCTCTCTAGGTGCTTTTTCTCTCTAGATCCACGCGTCCTACGCGTTTTCCAACACCCTAAAAACATTTTCTTCGCTAAAACCCTCTAGTTCTCTCCACTTTGAACCGATCAGAATTTGATTTCGGCGCTTCTTTCTCCATTTCCACCATTCTAGGATCATTTCCCTTGGGTTTCTCTCAAGGTTAGTACACTTTTCCCGGCTTTGACTTTCTTTGACTTTTTCTCTTTCATAGGGTTGACTTTTTCACAGTTTCACCATTTTTTCCCATTTTGCCTCACTTTTGCTTCTCTTGCATCCATTTCAGATGGCAGATGATGTCCCCCATAATGAGGCTATCCCCGCACTTCCTCCAGTAGAGTTCGAGGCAGACTTTGAGGCCGAGGCAGAGGCCGAACCGGAGCTATTACCACCGAGCATACGCCCCTTCAATCCAGCGAGGTACCATCCTGAGACTCATATAGTGCCTACCGCATGAGGCATCAAAGCCTTTACCAACTTTGCTAAGGATGTGCCAGATGACCTTCTACTGAGAGAACCAGCATCTCATTTGTCAGTCATCGCCGTAGAGGTACGAACACTATTTTTCTGCAGTACTACCCTTAACTGTTTTCATTTCTTGCACTGTTTTGATCTGATTGCATCTCATAGACTACCTTGATCTGACTGTATCTCATACATTTCTACTTTATATTCAACTGTACTTTCATTGCTTGATCTGCTTGCATCTCATGCATTACCACAGGACGGATCCCGCTCCTTTAGAGGCTACGATACGACAACCGCTCGAGACTGGTACGATGAGCTCCCAGTTAGGGTTCGCGACATTATTGATGAGATGGGCTTTGGTCTCTTCTGCTCTAGCCTGACTTGGGTTGTAGCGAGTCGTCCTCTTTTAAGGGCTTTAGTAGAGAGGTGATGGGACACCACCAACTCCTTCAATTTCTCCACGACGGGAGAGATGACGATGACCCCTTACGGCTTTGCCATGATCACCGGCGTAGGTATAAGGGGCGATCCGATCCCTCTCGACCCTAATATGGGAGAGTAGGAGGCAGCATGGGCCGTACTGCTTGGGGCACACCCACCGACACTCCGGTCAGGCATGGTCCGGTATAGCTGGTTTGAGGAGTAGTTCAGAAGGATTAAGCTCAAGACGATTGAGGTGACAGAGCAATACGCCAGAGGCTTTCTCATGTTCCTTTTCACTACCACCTTGTTTTCGAACAGGTGGAATACCGTGGGCCTGTATCTGCTGAGCGCCTTAGTAGTGCTCCAGCGAGTTCAATTCTATGATTGAGGCGGAGCTAGCCTCACCACTTTGTATGGATACATGAGCTCGACTTCTCGCATGAGTGGGAGCTTGATTAGCAGCTACTGGCGGGCTTGGGAGATACACAGCTTAGTTCTCTCTTTTCACTTTATATTTTCTGCTTAGCATTTCTTGCATTACATTTGTTCAACATATGTACCTTTTGCTGTGCATTTTCTGTATCTGCTCATACACTGTATGCTTTCCACTTTGCATTTTCTATATCTGCTCATACATTGTATTGATCACACTTTCCCTACAGCTGTGGGAGTACGCATACTTCCCGGTTCTTGCTCCAGAGCCTATAGAGGAGACTCCGGCGGCAGTCCCGTTTTCTCGGGTATACGACGGCTAGCTTCGCCGTAGGACCTGGGAAAACTTCATGTTTTTTCGCCAGTACTTCGACGTAGTTGTGGCGCATGAGGTAATCCAAAACAAAGTCATTCTGCTTGTCAATCAACTTGATACACCCATTAATTAATTGCCAACGACTAATCATCTATTCATTCTCTTATTTTTAGATCACATGGCAGCCATGGGACGCGATACCATCGGGGCTCCGATCCCAGTATGACACAACTAGGGTCATCACTCGCCATCATATCCTTCTCGAGGGTCCGATCTGCTGTGCCTGGTTCTTGGGCGAGCGTTTCGCGTACTAGACTTTAGGACTACCTGTGCCATTCATACTGATGGCACCTCCAGTGTCTATGAGAGAGACACACAGACTGTCTGTCGACCAGGTGATCTAGTTCATGGTAGGGCTGGAGGCGGACTACTTCCGTGTGCATGATGATTATGTGACCTTTATCTAGACACATCCAATACTGCCTCTGACCGGTGTTCGTGGAGGTGAGTATGCGAGAGCTCCATCTGCGAGAAAGAGAGGTAGAGAGGCCAGAGCGACCAAGACCCGTGGTAGGAGAGATTCTAGGGAGAGACAGAGGGCGGGATGGCCAGAGCTGCCTACTACACTGACTTGCTGGCGACCGACAGGGGAGACTTATCAGATTCCCATTAAGCCTGCACTAACCGGTCAAGAGCTTGTCGGAGTTCAAGGCCCGACTCTAGTATGTACCATACTTTACATTTTGCACATTCAGTTCATTTCTATTATGCTTGATAGACCACTGATCATCCGAACACATTTACAGGCATCAATAGAGTACACCGGGCAGACCCTTGAGCTAGTGGCTTCTCTGATGGGGATGGTTCAGACGAGCATGACCTGCTTAGCCTCTATATGATTTTGGTAATTTCCTTTAGTTTGTGCTTCATGCCATGAAATTCTCTGCTGACGCATTAGCATTTTAACTGCAACCTGCTCTAAACTACACTGATCTGATTCATTGCATCAAAACATTGCATAGATACTTTGCTCCCATATATTGCATACATACACTGCATCTGATATACACCACAACTAATGTATTCTGACAAACTGCCCTTTTTAGATACCTTTCCAGACCCCAGCTCCACCGGATGCCCCAGCAGGAGCCGCAGCAGGACCTTCTGTGCCACCTCCAACAGTAGAGAGTAGAGGAAGACAGGCTTCAACACGCAGCTAAGGTAGAGCTAGGGGCATCCGCGGTGAGAGTAGCCCTTCAAAGCCCATTCTGGATGAGGATGATGATAAGACGAGCGAGGATGAGGGTAAGGTAGCGAGTCCACAGTCAGAGTCATTTGAGGATTGAGACGACAACGCCAAATTTCAAATTAGTAGTGGTGAGGTGAGAGATGGATGAGGGCTCCGATTCAGATTCGATTGATAGCAGTGCCGATAGGGATAGTGCTTCAGAGTCCGCTCTGCCGAGGAAGAGGACAAAGAGAGCCTCTCAAGCTTGAGGTGTCTGGCGCCGATTTAGATGCCTTTTGCTTTGTTTTCTTTTTGCTAGTAGTGTTTGCACATTGTACAGCCTTAGGCAGTTTTATTTTCTTAAAAACTTGTACTCTCTGTAAAAAGAAACCATGATTAGAATGAAAACAGCTTTTGATCAAAAAGTGTTATATTTTGCATTTTGAGCATCGCATAACATTGCATAGCATCAGAAAGAGATTGATCATCTTTGAAAACTGCACATTCTAATGATATTGTCTTAATCAGGTAGTGAACCAACTAACAACTCGATAAACAACACAACGTCTTGACAGGCTAAACAGTGTAAATACAACTCAACAAGCTAATTGCAACAACTCGATAAACAACATAAATACAACTCAATAAACAAAACCAGACGGTTACAACTTAAATAAACAAGCTCAAGGCCCAAAAGGACCAAAAACAAGACCTCAAAAGACACGAATAGCAGAATAAAACTACTGAAAACAACTAAATCTTCACAAAGGGGGTCAGTGAGCATGAGAGGGAGGCTGTCAGCCATGGAGGATGGCCTACCGGCCATCAATATGCCCCTGCTGGCCATTGATGAGCCTTTGCCAGCCATCAATAAACCGCTGTCAGCCATCGATGAGCAGAACCTCCGAAATGTTGATACCTGGCCTTCATTTACTGGCTTATCTTCTACAAAAGCTCCAGCTTCGTGGTTTCTTCATCCTAGCTCTATTTTTGCCCCAAATGGAGCCAATCCTCACCAGAAAACTCTCCAATTGGATTACGACTTTAGATGGCTCAGAAAAGCTGAACTTCCGGGGTTTCGGAATAAATGCACTATTCTCGCTGAGTCGTACCCCGTTGTGTTTTTCGTTCTTTCATGTCGTGGGCAGATGTTGGAACCCGATTACACATGTTTTTAGCTTCAGGGGACAAGAGATATGCCCTACAATCAAAGAGTTCCAAGCTTTGATGGAATCCCAGCGTGACGAGAAAATCTTGCCCCAATCTTGTTTTGGCCATATCCAAGCTTTAGGACGGATGTGTGGGCTCACTTTACATGATGCCCGATCTTTGGTTCGCAATGGAGAGTTGGATATCCCCAACTTGATTCATCGGTTTTCTGACACCAGTGACCTCGGTGACCGTCTTTGGCAAAGTTTTCGGCAGCATACCCTCTGCTTGTGTGTGTTGGCACATTTTTTTCTTACCTCTAGCATCAGAGGATCTAGCATTTGCTTGATCGAAGTTGCCCAAGGCTTAAAAGAGGGCAAGAGATGCATTGGCTTGAAACTAGCCGAGACTTTAATGGGTTTGGATGCTTTCCATCGCCGAGAGACGACTAGGTTCGCAGGAAGTCTACTACTCTTGCAGGTAATGTTTCCCACCCTTTCTCACATGTGAACCTCACATCACTCAGCCCTTAGGCTCTGTTTTTCTCTCAAAACCCTTTCTCACTTTTCCTCTCTACGTACACCTCTCTATTATTTAATCTCTCTTATTTTTCATCCCTCCCAAGGTATGGCATATGGACAAGTTAAAAGTAGTGGATGCTTGCCCTGCATATTCAGCGCGCGGCTATCCCTTCCGTCAACAGCTAATTGATTTCCTGAACGAGGGGTGGTGGTGCCACTGGATGTGCAACAGGTCCGCTGTTGACATTGCTTGGCATTGCCCTTAGATTGATCTACCTGAGATGAGCTACAACATGTCCTAGTAGCCTGGCATTCAGCTGATTGGCTCAACACACTGTGTCTTCTACTTTCCATTCCGGTTCCAGAGTTAGTAGTTTCTGATATGACTGTGCTTAGAAGAGGATCAGAGGGACTCCATTTTTCTAATCCGAGCTAATCTGGAGGTAGCTATTGCCTTTTGAGATTGGAGGACAAGAGAGAACTTCGCCCCCGCCTCCCACTTTCCCTTCTCTCTGGCTTGGCATGCATAAGATGGAATGAAAGATGAGGCACAACGGACTGAGCTTGAGATCCACAAGCTCAGGATGGCTCGAGGGAACACTTGACTCAACTATGCCCCATTCCGGTTCCAGAGTTAGTTCGGACATGACCAGACTTGCCCAGAAGAAGGGATCGAGTACCCAGCTTCATTTCCAATCCGAGGCATACAGCTAGCTCGGTATTCCATTGCTTGGAGGACAAGAGAACTTCTGGCCCCCGCTCCCAATTTCAGTTGCGCCCTTTCTGGAGAATGCATAGCTTGGCTTGAAGATGAGGCACAAATCAGGCCTACTTTGGCATCTGAAGCTTCCATAAGCTCTGGGAGGGGACGCAGGAACACTTGACTCAACTATGCCCCCATGTTTATTGCTTTAATCTGTACTTTCAAGTTTTCGTTTTGAATGTAATAAAAAGCAACATCAATTTCTATCAAGAGTTAGAGAACTCTGTATTGAAATCAATGAAATTGAAGGTTGTGGGTACTGAAAATTTTCCTTTTGGTCCAAAAAAGATCTAAGTTGTAAAAAGATTAATTTGAACAAAATCAACTTTTATTAAAACTTTTTAAAACCATTTTCGATAAGGATCACAACTAGACACACCCGAAATCTATCCTTGAGATGTACAACTCCGAACCCAATAACTGGAAAGTTGCCCCTTGTTTGAAGAGCACTACACTGTACTGTAACCATCTTTTCTCATAATGAGGGATCACGACCGAACTCTTGGATGTAGAAAAGACAAAGATGACCAAAACAATCGCATGGACACAGTTGATTTGGAAGTGTTTATGGCTGGACTTTAAAATGAAGTTGCCTACGTGTCCCAAAGATGAGAATCAAGCCTTACATAGTTTGGTTTGGGTTCACTCGAGTATTAACACTCTCCTTTTGTGCTCTAACTTTTGCCAATGCCGCATTTTCTGGGTTTTCAACCTTGCAAGCTCAGTTTTCTTTTTTCTCAAATTTTTTGTGCTAACTTTTGCCTAGGTCGCCCTTTTGGGTTTTTGGCCTAGCGAGCCACTTAGGGGTAGTATTTCTTCAACTTGTCCATGCTGATTGGTCGAGAGAATTCAAGGCCATCTAGGTCCATAAGAACGACAGCTCCACCCAACCAAATAGACTTGATGGTGTAAGGACCAGTCTAATTAGGTCTGAACTTGCCCCTAGGGTCATAGATGGGAGCTCGGTTGTCTTTGAGCACCAAATCCCCTTCTTTCAGATTCTTGGACTTAACTTTCTTGTTGAGAGCCCTGGCAATTCTGCGTTGATAACCTTGGACATGATACAGTGCTTTCAGCCTCCTCTCATCGAACAGGATTAGTTCCTCAAACCTGCTTTGCTACCAATCTACTTCTGCTATCTGGTACTTAGCCATAACTCGCAGCGACGGAACCTCAACTTAAATCGGCAGAACAACCTCCATCTCACAGACCAAAGAATATGAAGTTGCCCCAGTAGAAGTTCGGATTGATGTCCGGTAACCCCAAAGAGCAAACGACAACTTATTTGGCCAGTCCTTGTAGGTTTCCACCATTTTCTGTAGAATGTGCTAGATGTTCTTGTTGGCAGCCTCAACAGCTCCGTTGGTCTGCGGCCGATATGTAGATGACTTATGAAAAGCCACGTTGTATTTTTCCAACAAGTCGATTACTTCTTTCTTGAAGTGGGAACCATTGTCCGAGATGATCTCATTTGGGACCCCATAGCGACAAATGATATTATTGCTGATGAACTTAGCTATGTGTGACGCTTTCAACACTGTATAGGATTGGGCCTCGACCCACTTTGTAAAGTAGTCTATTGCCACCAGGATATACTCATGCCTATTTGACCCCTTCAGAGTAACTGCCCCGATAACATCAATTTCCCAGACTGAAAATGGCCATGGTGAAGTCATGTTGTACAGCTTCGACGGCAGGATATTCATGCGATTTGCATGGATCTGACACTTGTGGCATCGCCGAATAAAATTAATACAATCCTCTTCTATGGTTGATCAGTAGTAACTCTGTCTGAGAATCTTCCGAGCTAGCATCACTCCGCTCATGTGCAATCCACACTCTCCTCCATGGATGGGCTCCATTAGGCGCTTCGACTCTTCTTCATCAACAGACAACTTGTGCATTCCTAGATGGCTCCATTTGTACAATTTACCTCCGTAGATGATAAACTGAGTAGCCATTTGTCACATTGCCCTTTTATCTTTGGCATTTGCCCCTAGTGGATAAGCCTCATTTTCCAGAAAGTGCCAGATGTTATGATACCAGGGGTTCTGATCTTGTACTTCATCTATCGCGGCGATTAACTCGTAAGCCGACACATACCTCTGTTCAATAATGATTGGACGCATCTGGACTCCCAAAGGGATATCTATCATGGAAGATAGAGTTGATAAGGCATCAGCAAACCTATTGCTTTCTCTTAACAGATGCGTGAAGGTTAGCTTCTCAAACCTAGGAATCAAAACGTCCAAGGTTTGGTGATAAATTTTTATCCTTTCTTCTTTAACCTTCCAGTCTCCTTTCGCTTGAGACACAACCAGGTTTGAGTCCCCAATGACGTCCAACCGTTTTGCCTCTAGTTCCAGGGTGGCTTCCAAGCCAGCGATACATGCCTCGTATTTTGCTTCGTTGTTTGATACCTTGAACCGGAGTTTGAAAGCTAAAGATATGTGGGAATTGTCGGGCATCAGTAACACTCCTATCCCATACCCGTATTGATTAGATGCTTCGTCAAAGTACATAGTCCAAATTTCTTCTTTGACTTACAGAATGGCCTCATCCAGGAACAGATACTCTACTGCTTCGTCTCCCTACACTGGGTGATCGGCTAGGAACTCCACTACCGCTATCCCTTTCACGGACTTGCGAGTCATATACTTCAAATCATATTTGAAGACAAGAAGCAACCAACGAGCTAGCCTACTCGTAAGCGCTGGTTTCTCGAAGAGATATTTGATGGGATCCAATCTCAAAACCAGATTACGGAGTGAGCTAACAGGTAGTGCCTCAACTTCTTGATAGCCCATACCAAGGCCAAACAAGCCTTCTCCAGCGGAATGTAACAGGTCTCATATTCCAGCATCTTCTTACTTAGGTAAGAGATGGCCTTTTCCATCCTCAGATTCCTGTGCAAGCATGTAGCCCATAGTCATGTTGGTTACTGACAGATATAAAGTCAATGGCTTCCCTGGCTCTGGCGGTGACAACACGGGTGGGTTCTGTAGATATTGCTTGATCTGCTCAAAAGCAACTTGGCATCGGTCATCTCATTGGAATTTCTTTCATTTCTTCAGGAGACCAAATAGTGGTTCACAAGTCAAGGTTAAATTTGCAATAAACCGTCTTATGAATTGCACTTTACCTAGAAAGCCACGCACCTCCTTTTCAGTCCTTGGTGGTGGCATTTTGAGTATGGCCTTGATTTTGGAAGGATCAACCTCGATGCCCCTTTGTGTAATCAAGAACCCTAGTATTTTCCCTGTTGTGACACCAAAAGTGCATTTTTGAGGATTCAGTCGCAATCGATATTCTCTGATCCATTGGAAAAATTTCTTCAAGGCAGTGTAGTGGCCTTCTCTTTCCTTCGACTTGACAATCATGTCGTCCACATACATCTCAACCTCTTTGTGGATCATATCGTGCAAGATAGTGGTTGCAGCCCGTTGATAAGTACCCCAGTATTCTTCAAGCCAAACAGCATCACCCTATAGAAGTAGGTTCCCCACGACGTAGTGAAGGCAGTATTCTCCCTATCTTTGGGTGCCATTAAGATCTGGTTGTACTCTGAAAACCCATCCATAAAAGAGAGCAAAGCATGGCCTACGGTGAAGTCCACCAATTCATCGATGTGCGGTAGAGGAAAGTCGTCCTTCGGACTAGCTTTGTTCAGATCTCTGAAATCCACACACACCCGAATCCTGCCGTCTTTCTTTGGCACCGGAACAATGTTGGCCAACCAAGTAGGATACTCAGATACTAGCAAGAACCCTGCATCTATTTGCTTGGTGACCTCTTTCTTGATTTTCAGAGCTCAATCCGCGCATACTCTCCGAAGCTTCTACTTGAGGATCGAGCCTCAGGGTCAAGAGGGATGCGGCGCTGTACAATCTCAGGATCGATTCCAGGCATGTCTTCATAGGACCACGCGAAAACATCTTTGAAATCTTTTAATAAAGCGACTAAGCGCTCGTGTTCCTCCGAAGACAACGTGGACCCGATCTGGACTATATGCGGATCATTTTCAGTACCAACATTAATTGAAGTGATTTCATTAACTAGGGGTTTTACAAACCTCTCATCTTCTCGATCAATCAAATGTTTCAAAACCAAAGGAATTTCTTCCTCGTTGTTTTATCAAAGTTTTGAAAGTTTTGATTAATGCAATAAACGAGTGGCACAGAAAAGTACTCAAAAACAGCAGTGGTACCCTTCTCATTCACAATCTCTAGTTCGTCCAATTCCTCGGTTACAACCTACTCAAAAGAAAAGGAAAAAGACAACCTGGACAAAACAACGGTATCCGGGTTATCAACCCCAGGAATACTAGACTCTGACTCAGAAGAACTAGAATCTGATTCCGACTTCGCACACTCTGTGGAATCAGATTTTGGTTCACTACCTGATTCAAAACTGCTGGACAAAAAGCCCTCCTCGAACTACCAAACGAGGGAGGGTGCGATAGATGCATCCAGAATGCCAGAAGAAGGGCCCACAACCGATTGATCTCCAATCATGGAAATAGAGAAGTCATCCCCCAAGCTCTCTGGTGTGATCTGAGGATCTGAAAGGAAACAAGCCAGTGCTGCTCCTATCTCAAGTTTTGTGCCATCGGACTCATCCTCTATGCACTGTTCAGCCATAGCTGGTAGGTCAGTCTGCTCTTCTATAACTTCATCCCCTTACAACTGTAGGTTGAAAAAGATCTCAAAGTCGGGCAAATGCCGCTTCTCAGAATTCAGCCATGGCTCAAGAAAGCCACAAAATGGGAAATCCTCCCCCTCCTAGACAAAGCGGCCGTTCAAGGTTCCTTGAATAGGCCTATACACCAACTCGTAGTGCTTCCCAGCTTGTTTAGCCTTGGTTCTTCCTTCCATTTCCTTTCCCTTCCTTACCCAATCCTCTTTGGTAGGCGTGTAACCTAGACCAAAGGTATAAGGGTTGTGTGGCACATTGGCCAATGCAGCGACGCCCTTTCGGCCGCTCCTTCCCAATCCCATTACGGGTATGTGTTACAGCTTATTCATGAGGTAGACGAATTGTACACTAACATATAATCCCTTATCAACAGCCAGAATATCTTGCATGACCCGGGCCTCAGCCAAGGTGAACCCAAACAAAAAGGCATCCTCATCACCGTTTACAATTTCCAAGACCAGCGTAATAACCTTTGGCAGCGGATGTATGGAAGAGTTCACAAAAACAATAGCTACCCCCATCCTATGGGGGTACTTCAGCATCTGATGCAGAATGGAAGAAACAGCTCTCACTTGATGCAGCCACGGCCGTCCAAGGAGTAAATTAAAGGTGGCTGGGACATCCAAGACGTGAAATTCAATGTCCTGTTGTGCCGGGCCAACCTGAGTTCTAACCCGCACTATCCCCATCACTTCCTGACTTGTATTGTCATAAGCCCGAATCACCTGGGTTGTTGGTATAAAGTCTACGAGTTTCAAACCGATAGCATAGGCCATGCGCGACAGACACACACTAATTGTAGACCCGGTATCAACCAAGACAACCGGTATCCACTTCTCTTTACACTCCACAGAGATGTATAACGGCTTGTTGTGTTCAAAGCCCTAAGGCGGCAATTCTTTTTCTGTGAACGTCAAAGTCGGTGAAGCGCCACTTGGGAAAACCAGTCCCACTAACTGCTTAGGGGTTGTCTCGATGGAGAGCTTAACCTTATCCATTGCTGATAGAACGGCTTGTCTATGCACCTGTGAAGCCATGAGCAATCCCCAAATGGATACATCCGCCTGAATCTTCTTCAGCTGCTTTAGTACAACTTCCTCTTCTAGTAGTTTATTTTTTTGTTTCTTTACCTCCTTGTCTTTCCCTGACGCTTCTGGTTGGTCTAGGTGTGGGGGCTTAAAGTACCGCCCACTTCGAGTCATGTGATCAACTTCCTCGGCATACCATGTATCATCTGGCAAATTCTGTCCCCAATCCTCATCCGTGTGGGTGAGATGCAAATCATCATCTTCCCACCATATTCCCTCGACAACTGACAAACAACTATCCGGTTCTGTTGTAGGCATTCCTGTATCCGCAACACAATCAGTCCCGCAGGACCTTTTGCTTTTCTAACCTTCTGATCAGTCTCAGTACTTTCCTATACGAATCGCTTTAGCATGGCCTCCTGTTCTGTATCAGCTGTACACAAGTTACCTAATTCTTGAGCAAAGTTCTTAGTACTGGTGCTCTCCGGTAACTTCCCTTTGTTGTCGACCGTTCTGGCCATTGCAAACGTTCCTGTTTCCAACTGTCTCTGCTTTGGTTGAGACCCCTCATCAACATCTGGCTCATCACTAAGCCACCTTGTATTATCCATTGATGTGTTCATATCAAACCAGCCAATCTGTACATTCCCCAAATCCTATTCATCAAAGAACTGTAGATTACTGATATCCTCCTCAAGCTCTGCTAAGTCATCCAGCCCCTGGCTCGGTCCGTCCTTCTGGGCTACATTAACCTCCATCCCCATCGGCAATTCCACCATCGGTCTGGCTTGGCTAATTGGCACAATGTAACAACAAGGGTTGTACTCTTCTTCAGTTAAGCTCATGAAGCCCTCAAGCATGCCTTCTTCTACCAAAACCACCACCACGAGTTCAAGTTAGGATATAGACGTGCTCATCATGCACAAGTCTGTGCTTTCTGGGATGAACAACACCGGCTTAGGTAGGTGGGAGGGAGTGATGTATATGCTAGGGTCGTATGGGAGAACCATTGTTTAGATAAGGTTTACTTGTGTAGGTGGAGAAGCGGGTTGGTTATGTGGTGTGAGAGGGTTTGTAGTGACGTTAGGCTTCTCAGGAGGCGCTATCACCTTGTTGTTAATGAGATCCTGAATCTCATGATGGAGTCTAAAGTATAGGTTGGTGTCATGACGATGCTACTGGTGGAAGGCACAATACTTGGCCGGGTTGTGTGTAGAAGGGAGGGGATTAGGCAACTGGCGTGACTCCAAGGGCTTCAGATGCCCTTTTCTGATTAGGACCCCCAACTCTTTAGATAGAGACATGTAGAGTGGGATGAAAACCCTCTAGCCCCAGGGTGGGTACTTTGTAGGTTGTGGGGTAGTTTCAGATGTACCGGTAAAAAGGGTGGCTATTTTTGGTGTGGTGGTGACCATACCAACATCAGAGGTCCTTGCTGCTACGTTGCTACTTGTAGTTGCATTTGAACTGTGTGTAAAGGCCCTTTTGGGCTGCTCATTTTCATGGTCAATCAGACCCTGTTTCATCGCATCCTCTATCTGTATCCCTATCTCATAAAGGTCGGCAAATGTAGGGAGAGGTAAGACAACTATCTTCTGCAGCAGCTTCGGTTACAGGTTACGAACGACCATTCTTATCTGGTCCTTCTCAGCTAGCCTGGTGGTCATCATGGAGGCCTTGCCCCTCTCCCAAGTGAAGAAATCGGAGAAGCCCTCTTTCGGCTCTTGTCGAGTAGCCTCAAGATCACGAGTTGTGACCTCGATTTGAGTATTATAAGAATATTGGGCAACAAAGGCCTCGGCCATCTCTTCCCAGCTCCTTTTCACAAAATCCTCCAATTCAGCATACCAAATAGTCGCAATACCCGACAAGGTCTGGCCAAAGAAGGATAGCTTCTGCAGTCTAGTCAGGCCTATTGACCGCAGAATATCTGAAAATAGCCGGAAGTGGACCATGGGATCACCCGAACTGTCAAAGTGGTCTATGTGTGGCATTTTAAATCTATCCGACATTGTTATCGCCGAATCTGTATAGCCGTCCTCTATGTCCGAGATCAAGTTGACACCCTGAGCCCTCTTAAAAAGCTTCTCAAGCTTGCTCACTTTTAGAGCGGTAGGGTCGACCTCAAACTCAAAGGGGGTCTCCGTTGGGTAGGTTGGTGCTTTGGAAGTCTGAGGTGGAATCGGATCCACTGGGATATCTGCATTTTCCTGGACATTGGCTGTGGAAGGAGGAGCTCTGGGTATTGGAATGTCTACAGGAGGTGGGTAAGATGCAGAAGCTGTTACCTGCTGCGGTTGTTGTTGCTGTTATTGTTGAAGCCTAGCAATGAGTTCAGCCTGCTGGGCTGCAACCTCTGTTTGGCGAGCGGTAACTTCCACTTGGCGAGCAGCGTCCCGCTGCATGGCCTCAATGGTCTGTTGAAGTTGGCACATCATATCCTCCATACTGCCTGAGGGGTGCTGATCTGTCAGAACCAGTGTATACTCTCTTTCTGATGTGGAAGTAGAAAACTAGGCCCAACTACGCACAGGTGACGTAGATAGTGACCACTGAATTGGCGACTATTGAATCGGTGATCTATGTTTGACTGTCCTCCATCTCGTAACCGGGGGTAGCGAAGCAAACACTGGTTGTCCTCCAATAAGATCCTCATATCGGTAAATCCTCCTGACTCTAGTCCAGAGTGCTCGGGGGGAAACTTCCTCGTCGGAAGCAATTGTGAAATACTACCTTGCAAAAAGAAATAAAGCAAAAGAAACAAAAAAAAAAAAAAAAAAAAAACATACAACACCTCGGCTTAGACAAGGGCAACACACAGTTGAAATCATAAGCTAGACAATCTGTACTCAAACACTAATTTCTACCCCAAATTTTTGCCTCAAAACTATACCCTCAAATTGATACCCAAACTTGTAACTGAAACATACATTTTTGCAGAGCCACACTCTAAAAGCATATATCAAGCAAGTGCGAGCCAAAACACCCCTACAGTGGGATAGGGTTTCCCTGTCCTAATTTTGTCAGGAACTAGGGATTTGCTATGCACGCATGCGGTTTCATACAATCCTACATTCGGGTGAGCAACCTGTCCTAGTTTGGAACAGTCTCTATGCCTTCCAATATGCAACTAGGTTAATTGGTCAAAAAGAGTGCCTTAGCAAGACCACCTAATATACCTTTCGCTCCTAACACCGAGAAGTGAAAAGAGGATCAAACGGTACGACGGTAGTCCAAATCCAAGGTTTGTGTTCCCATTGTGGTAGAGCCCGCAACCAATCAGCCTTATGGCACGGTTTTTCAAGCGAGCCTCCGGCAAACCATTCAAGAATACCAGATGGCAAACACTGTGACTTAGGTGCACCAATGCAAATGCAATGCAAAGAAACACATAAATGTAGATAAAATAACTTATCATGAGTTCAAGTCAAGTTCTCTAAATCCCCAGCAGAGTCGCCAGAAACTATACACTCGACTTTCTTCATGCCCTCCCTTCAGAGAGCCCGAATTGGTCCTACAGTTTGGACTCATGTCATGGTTCTGAATCTAATCTCACAAAGTGCAATGTGAGACTGATAAACACTAAAGAGTCCAATCCGACAATTCATTTTGGAAATTTGATTTTGAATCAAATCATGCCAAAACCGGATTGCTTTGCCAGATTACAGAGTCGCCACCTAAATATTTTGTTTTTGGGAAATTTAGGAAACCCTGACTCGTGCCAAAGGCCACGTGTCCGTCATTACCAAAGTTGCCTCAGCTCGGGAACTTGGGTACGAGAGGAGAAGGTCCTGAAATGAGCACCCCCGCTCGCTCAATCAAAGATCGGCCTCTACTAAGCACAATATGTTGTTTTATAAACCTCATGTGTTCTTGTTCTGATTATTAGCTAACTTTACTATGTGACGAACACATAATCAAATATAGACTAAGTCGCAAAAATTGAAACAAATTCAACCCATGTTTGCTTTCAAAAATGGTTTGAAATTGCCACCCTCAGGTGGGCTAAAACACGGATTTGCCACCCTCAAGTGGGCTTAAAACATGATGATTTGCCACTTCGCAAAGTGGGCTTAAAACACACATTTGTTGAATTGTTCTAATTCAAGCAACAAAGCCTTCATCCACAGGCATTCATGCAGTTAATCACTTAAGCAAATAGCCTCATGGCAAGCATGGGAAACATGGCATCACTCACACTCATGCAAGTATGCTAAAGCGTAAAACTTACAGTGTACTCCAAACCAAAACAAAAGCTAATTAGAAATATGCATGATCCTAACTATGCTAAAAATGCCTAATGCAACACATGCAATAATGCGATAATATAGGCTTGGCTACCTAATCATGACATATGATTAGATTCAATTTGATAACATGCGATTAAACATGTATTCAAAGAAGTGTATTGAAATTGCAATGCAGTTTGAATGATGCGTCGAGCCCGATGCATGCAAGACAAATGAATGATGCAAACATGCAAGCATAAGGTATGCTAATCAAAACGTGCCCTAAACTAACCAACGAAAGTGGTTAAATAAAAGGGAGAAAGACGTGGGGTTGGAAGACATGCACACACACACACACTTGTTACAACATTGCGCCCTTGCAAAGGAGGCTCCGAATAAATAAGCTAAGCTACACTAAGCTAAGCTAATTAAACTAATCTAATTAAACTAATTAGACTAATTATTACAAAACAAACTAAAGAAATAGCTAAACTAAGCTACTTAATTATTACAAGACTTAAGTAATTAGCAAACTGATTAATTAAATTACAAAGCCAATGTACACTAATAAAACATTTAGAGCACTGAACTATGCTACCTCAGCTCTACTTCTAGGAAATTGAGGATGCATGCACTCAGTTTTTGCCGCGAAAAGCCCACCGATTTGCTCTTGAGAGGCTCTGTTTGCAGGGTTAAGCTTGCTCCAAGAACTTTTTGCTCCACCTTACTAATTCAATGTTGAGGATTTGCACGCTTGGCTGAAACCATGAATTCTTCTTCTTACCATCTCGCCAAAAAGTGTGCTATAACGGCCAAGGATGAAGCACTGCCGGCCATTAGTAAGCCTTCTTGCCGCCACTTGTGTCTGAATCACCACAACTGTATGTGAGCACAAACAGAGGAAAATAGAGGGTTTTCCAAGGATATGTTTGTACTGTGCCCCTCCTTATCATCTCAAAACATCAAAAGAGTGGCACTCTTGGATCCAAAACTACCAATCAAGCATTTTCAATGCATGATGGCCAAAGATCCAAGTTGTACACTTTCAATAAATGCACAAAAACAAGACTCTAGACCACTTTCAATAAATGTACAAAAACAAGACTCTAGACCACTACCTTGTCATGAATGATCAAAGGCAATGGAGACAAAGGAGATTGGCTCATTTCATCACTTTGAGTATGAAATGCTCCAATCTACCTTGTGTTCAATTTAACGTCCGATTGAACACATGCAATGCAAACACAACATGCTTATCTTGCTCATGTTTTACTTGTCCAATTTTGTTTACACATTTTAAGTTTCCAAACAATTCTTTAACATGTTAAGTCCAAGGTGAGTGTCCTCTAATGAGAGAGGGATCAACCAAATGATGATTTAAGACATGAGAGAGGTCATGCCGTTGGTTAGTAGAAATCCTCAAAAGAGGATTAAAACCATTGAGCACAAGCTCTATCTCAAGCTTAAACACAACCTTAAGGCTAACCAACCCTCAAAGAAAATGGAAAAGTGAAGAAATGAGGGAGGTTATAGATATTTCAGTGCTGAAATGGCATGAAAAATGATACTAAAACATGCAAGCAACTCATGCACAACATGTTCAAAAGCCAAAATCACTAAACTAGTGAAGAGCACTACACTATAGGCATGAAATACAAAGCCCCAAAGGCACAAACACTTTAAAACAGTCCTAAAATAGTTTAAAAAGAGCCCTAAAACGTCCTTGAAGTAAGTTGAAAAAGGCTAGAATGAAAGGCCAACACATAGCACAAATTAGACCATTAAGCACAATCGCACTACAAAAATACAAAGCAAGCCTCAAGTGGCCAAACTAGCTCAAAACAGAGCTAAAGCAAGTAAAAAAGTAGCAAAAACATGCTGAGATCAAGTCACAAAATGATAGAAAAACATGCTCACATATTAGGCTATCTACACTTACAAACAAGACACAAGGAGGGCCGGCTACCCCCTCCAATTTTGGACGTCAAAACAAAGTTTTTACCACTAAAAACCCCCTGGAATTCAGTGGATAAAAGGCCAAAAAAAGTTGTTTTAAAAGCTTTGAAAAATGGCACAACAACTTAGCAAACAAGCTACAAAAAGGGTAGACCACCCCTAACTCCAAAACAAATCTCAAACCACCATTTTAAACCATAAAAATAGAGATTTCAAAGGTGAAAACCAGCCTCAAAATAGCATGCAAAAGTGGCCAAACAAGTATTTAAATTATGCTTGAAATACAAGTATTCTACCTCTTTGAAGACAAGATGCTATTTAAGCAACAAAGGCAAGTCAAACCAAGCAAAAATCCTTTTCTTGAGCTCAACTAGGACCTCAAGCAACGTCAACACCAAGATGATCAAGCTTGATCAAGAGCTCATGAGCAAAAGTGTAGAGAATTTAGGCTTTTAAGGCAAAGTATTTAGAGAGAGATGATTCTAGAGAGAGAGAGAGAGAGAGAAATTTTTTGTCTTCAAAAATTCCAACCTTTAGCATGCAAGAGGAAGGCTTCTATATATAGAAGATATAAAAACCTCTCAAAGAGATCCAACCATCCATATGCAAGCAGATGCTCCAATCTGTTCAAACAGCTGACACAAAATATCAGAAAATATCTACTGATAAACTGGTGGTCGGTCGGCCGGCCATCATTGATGGCCGACAGGGGCTCGTTGATGGCTGGCAGGCCAATGTTCATGGCCGGCAATGCATCAAGAATAACATGCTAGAAGGACCAAAACATGGTCCAAAAATGAGGTAGAATTGATACAAGGTTTGGAAAGCTCAAACCTGTGGCATTCTACCACGGAGTTTGAGCGCTCGACGAGCAATCAAACTTGTCATTGGATGTACTTGCAAGAACATCCAAGTCTTGAGGATGGTCAAAAATGAGGTGTCAACAGATTGCCAAGCCTTTTAACAAGAAAGTTAAGTCTCGAAATCTTAAGGAAAGGGATTTGGTATTGAAAGACAACCGAGCTCCCATCCATGACCCTAGGGGCAAGTTTAGACCCAATTGGACTGGTCCTTACATTATCATGACTATCTGGTTAGGTGGAGCTGTTATTCTTATGGACCTGGATGACCTAGAATTTTTCCAACCGATCAATATAGACAAGTTAAAGAAATATTACCCCTGAGAGGCTCGCTAGGCCAAAAACCCAGAAGGGTGACCTAGGCAAAAGTTAGAGCACAAAATAATAATAATAATAATAATAATAATAATAATAATAATAATAATAATAATAATAATAATAAATAAATAAAAAAACTGAGCTCGCAAGGTTGAAAACTCAGAAAGGGCGGCCTCGGCAAAATTTAGAGCATAAAAGGAGAGAGTTAATACCCAAGCGAACCCAAACTGAACTACATAAGGCCTGATTCCCATCTTCAGGATATGTAGGCAACTTCGTTTTGAAGTTCGGCCGTAAACACCTCCAAATCAACTGTGTTCATGTGTTTGATCAAGGCATCCTTGTCTGTTCGTTATTTGAAAGTTCGGTTGTGATCGTTACTCTGAGAGAAAAGCTAGCTACAGTGTTGAGCAATGCTATTCAGTCAAGGGGCAGTTTTCCATTTCTGGATTTGGGGTTTGTACATCTCGAGGATAGACTCCATGTGTGTCAAGTTGTGATCCTTGTCAAAAATGGTTTTGAAAAGTTTTGATAAAAGTTGATTTTGTTCAAATTAATCTTTTTACAACTTAGACCTTTTTTTGCACCAGAAGGAGAATTTTCAGTGCCCACAACTTCAATTTCATTGATTTCAATACAAAGTTCTCCAACTCTCGATACAAATCAAAGTTGCTTTTATTACATTCAAAAAGAAAACTTGAAAAGGTAAGATCAAAGCAATAAACTTGGGTATAGATGAGTCAGGTGTTCCTATGTCCCCCGTGTATGCTTGTGGAAGCTTCTTATGCTAAAATGGGTCCGGTTTGTGCCTCATCTTCAAGCCAAGTTAGGCACTCACCAGAAAGTGCGCAGTTGAAACTGGGGGCAGGAGCCAAAAGCTCTCTCATTCTCCATGCAGTGGGATAGCTAGCCAATTGTGAACCTCGGATTGGGAATGAAACCGGGTACTCTACCCCCTCTTATAGGCAAGTCTGGTCGTGTCTGAACTGACGCCTGAACCAGAACAAAAAGTAGAATACACAACATGTCAAGCCAATTAGCTAAATACCAGGTTACCAAGTCATGCTGTAGCTCATCTTGGGCAGATCAAACCAGGGGTAACGCTAAGCAATTTCAATAGATCTGTTGCACATCCAATGACACCACCACCCCTCGTTCGGGAAATCCACTAGTCGTTGGCGAAAGAAATAGCCCCATGCTGAATATACAGGGCAAGAATCCACTACCTTCAGCCTGTCCAAGAGTCATATCTGGGGAGGGATGAAAGAAAAGAGAGATTAAAGAATAGAGAGGTGTATGTTGAGAGAAAAGAGTAAGAAAAGGGCTTTGAAAAAAAAAATAGAGCATGAGTGCCGAGTGATGTGAGAAACACATATTAGAAAGGGTGGGAAACATTACTTGAAGAAGTAGTGGACTCCCCGCAAATTTGTTCATCTCCTGCCGATGGAAGGCATCCAAACCCATCAAAATCTCGGCCAGTACCAAGCCTATACAGCTCTTGCCCTCTTTCAAGCCTTGTGCCACTTTAACTATCCGGATGCTAGACTCGCTGAAACTAGGGGCAAGGAGAAAGTGCGCTAACATGCACAAACAAAGGGCGTGTTGTCGAAAACCCTGCCAAAAAAGATCGCATCGGTCACCGGCGTCAGAAAATCGATGAATCAAACTAGGGATGCCCAGCTCTCCATTATGAACCAAAGATCGAGCCTTATACAAAGTGAACCGACACATCCTTCCCAAAGCTTGGATGTGACCAAAACGGGACTGAGGCAAGATTTTCTTATTGCGTCGGGACTCCATTAGCACTTGAAAATCTTTGATTGTCGAGCATATTTCTTGTCCCCTGAAGCCAAAGACGTGCGTGATCGGGTTCCAACATCTAGCTGCGGCATGAAGGAACGGAAAACAAAGCAGAGAACGACTCAGCGAGAATAGTGCATTTATGTCAAGACCCTAGAAATTCAGCTTTTCCGAGCCATCAAAAGTTGCAATCCAATTCAAGAGTTTTTCGGCAAAAAATGGCTCTATTTGTGAAGAATTTGCAGTTGGAATGAAGAAATCACAAAGCTCAGCCTTTTGTAGAAGATAAGGCAGTGAATGGAAGCCAGGTATCAATAATGTGGGGGTCTTACACATTGATGACCAGCAACAGGTCTAGATGGCAGGCAGGCCACCCCTCATGGCCAGCAAATGGCCGGCATTCACCCCTTATGGCTGGCAGTCTTCTTCCCAAGCCTGATGTCCTTCTTTGTGCTGGAAATTGTTGAAAGCATGTGTTTTGTGTGTGTTAGAGTCCTGTTTTGAGTCTTTTCGGGGCTTTAGCACGATTGTTGAGATCCACTTGTTTTGCTTATCGAGTTGTACTTGTGTTATTTTTGTCTATCGAGTTATTGTTTTGTAGTTCATCGAGTTGTATTTGTTGTTTATCGAGTTGTTTTGCTTATCGAGTTGTATAGTGCATTGTTTGCATTTCAGTTGTTGGTCGGTTCGTTACTTGATTTAGACTGTTGTGACAATACAAGCATTTGGTTTTCAATGTCAAAGTCAATCTCTTCTTTTTTTCATGCAATGCGGTGCTCATGATGCAAAATATAACACTTTTTCAAAAATAAACTTTGTTTTCTTTTTGATCATGGTTGTTTTCACAAAAGGTGTAGTACAAGTTTTTAAAGAAAATAAAACTCGTCTAAGGATGTACAATGTGCTAACATTATAAACCAAAAGAAACTAAGCAAAAATACAAAAATCAGCGCTATCCATCTCAAGATCTAGAGGCCCTCTTCGTCCTCTTCCTCGGCGGAGTGGACTTTGCAACACTATTTTCATCGGCGCCAATGTCTGAATCTAGATTAGAGTCTGAACCAGAGTCGTCTCCACTCCCCGCCTTGGAGCCATCCTCAGCATCAGCATCCCCACTCTCAGAACTTGAGCCAGCACTATCATCTCTACTCTCTGACGACTCTGAATGCTAACTTGCCGCCTTCTCAGCCTTGCTGGTCTCAACATCATCATTGCTCAGAATAGGCTCTGAAAGGCCACTCTTAGGTTGGGTGCCCCTAGCTCGGCTGCCTGAGCTGAGCTCTCTCTCCTGTCAGCTGGAGGAGGCAATCTGGTCTGTCCGCTCCTGTTGGCGCACTCGGTATAAGTGGGATTTGAAAAGGCAGTTGTCTTATGTCAGCCATAGTATGTGTATCAGATACAAGTATGGGGAAGAATGAGTATATGCTGAAGTTAGGTACAATGTGTGAACGCAATATGGAAGTGCAGTGTATCAGTGCAATGTAGGGAAGTTCTCATGTTAGTTTCAGTGTGTCAATGGAAATTTGATGACTGGAATGCAAGAAAACTGAAGAAATTACCTAAATACCGTGGAAGCCAAGCCTCCCTCATCAATATCATGCCCTCAAATGAGGCTAGTAGCTCAAGCAGATCCTCGGTGTATCCTGGGGGTGCTTACAAATGTATTAGGGATGATTAATGTCTAGAACAAACAAATATCAGAAAGAGATGGGAAAACTAAAAATGTGGTAGATACCGAAGGTGTATCCTAGGCTCTAGTAGGCCTCCCCAGTATACCGCGAACATATGAGTGAAGTAGGTAACCTGGCCATCTAGTCCCCTGTCTCGCCTGGGAAACTCCTCTGCCATAGGCTCTGCTTGCTTGGGTCACTCTACGTCTTGCTCTCGCGGTTGGAGCTCTCACTCCCTCACCCCTGCGAACACTGATTAGAGGTAGCGTCAAGTGTGTTTGGATAAAGGTCGCGTAGTCACCCTCTACACGGAAATACTCTATCTCCAAGCCTACCATGAACTGGATCACCTCGTTGACAGATAGCTTGTCTGTCGCTCTCATGGATACTGGTGGTGCCATCGGTATGAACGGAGCAGGTAGGTCCATAGTTTGGCGCATGAAGCGCTCGCCTAGGAACCAGGCTTAGCAAATCAGGCCCTTAAGAAGGATTTGATAGCAGGAAATGCCCCAAGTCGCATGGTATTGGGCTTGAAGCCCTGTCGGTATCGAGGCCCAAGGCTGCTACGTGATTTGAAATGGAAAGTGAACAGGATATTAGTCGCTGTCAATTGCTAATGTATGAATCAAAACAGCTGTAAAGCAAAAAAATGACTATGTTTCGAGTTACCTCATGCACTGCTACCATGTCAAAGTACTGGCGAAAAAACGTGAGGGGCTCACGAGTCCTACGACGAAGCTGGCCGTCGTATACTCGGGAAAATGGGACCGTCAATAGAACCTCATCTATAGGCTCTGGGGCAAGACTCGGGAAGTATGCGTATATCCGTAGCTGTGGAGAAAGTGTAGTGATATGTGATTAGTATACAGTGTATGAACAGATATAGAAAATGTAAAGCAGAAAGCTTACAGTATAAACAGATACATAAAGTGCAAAGCAGAAAGCACATGTGTTGAACTAATGTAAAGCAAGAAATATTGAGCAGAAAATGTAAAGTTTGAAGAGTGAACTGAGAAGTGTACCTCCCAGGCTCACCAATAGCCTCTAACCAAGTTCCATTTCAGACGGGAAGAAGAGCTCATATATCCGTACAATGTGGTGAGGCCAGCTCCGCCCCAATCGTAAAACTAAACTCGAGGAAGAGTCACCAAGGCACTCAGCAAATACAGGCCCACGGTGTTCCACCTGTTTGAAAACAAGGTGGTACTAAAGATGAACATGAGGAAGCCCCTAGCATACTGTTCTATCTCCTCTATCATCTTGGGCTCAGTCCTCCTGAACTACTCATTGAACCAGGTGTATCGCACCGTACCTATCCGGTATATCGGTAGATGTGCCCCAAGCAGCTCGAGCCATGCTGCCTCACACTCCCCCATATCAGGATCGAGAGGAATCAGATCACCCCCTACGCCTAAGCCGGTGATCATGGCAAAGTCGTAAGGAGTCATTGTCATCTCTCTTGAGGTGGAAAGGTGGAGAGAGTTGGTGGTGTCCCACCATCTCTCTACTAGCGCTCCAAGAAGTGGATGGCTTGCGGTAACCCAAGTCAAGCTGGAGCAAAAGAGGCCGAAGCCTACCTCATCAACGATGTCACGAACTCTGGCTAGGAGCTCGCCATACCAATCTCGAGCAGTCGTCGCACCATAGCCCTTAAAGGTGCGAAACTCACCCTGTGGTAGCACATGAGATGTAATCAGATCAAGACAGTGTATGAGATGTAATCAGACCAAAGCAGTGTATGAGATATAGTTAGATGGAGACAATGCAAGAAATACAAACAATTAAAGGCAGAAATGCATAGAAACAGAGTTCGTATCGCAATGGCAATGGCCGATAAATGAGACTCTAGCTCCCTCAATAGGAGGTCCTCTGGCGCATCCTCAACGAAATCAGTAAAACATCTTATGCTTTCGATAGTGGGTAATATGTGTGTCTAAGGATGATACCTCGCTGGATCAAAAGCCCGTATACTCAACAGTAAAAGCTCTGGCTCGGCCTTTGGCTCAGCCTCGATGTTTGCCTTGAAGTCTACTGGTGGAAGCTCGGGAGGAGCCCCATCGTGGGAAAAATCGTCTGCCATTTGAAAATAGGTGCGAAATGGGTGAAAAGTGAAAAAAGTGAAGAAAAATGGGGTGAACTTGGAAAAAGTCAAACCCTAGAAGAGAGAAAATGAAGGAAAAACTCAAATCGGGAAAAGTGCGCAGCACTCAAGAGAAACTCGAGGGTAATAAGCCTAGAATGGTGGAAATGAGGAAAGAACCATCAAAATCAAATTCCAATCGGTTCAAAGCGAAGAAAACTAGAAGGATTTAGTGAATACAGTTTGTGTGGGGCGTTGGAAAACGCGTAAAAGACACAGATCTATAGAGGGAAAGCACCTAGAGAGAGAAAGAGAGCATTTTTGGTCAAGGGGAAGTGAGGAAATGAGGTGTGGTGATCCATACTTAAAGGCCCAAGCCGAAAACCCCTTTTTACCCTTGGCCTGCCATCGATGGCCGGCAAGGCACACCAGTGGCCGGCAGGTGGCCGGCGGCCCCCTCTTGTGGCCGACAGGTGTCCAAGGGTCTCTTCTATGTCCCTGGTTCAGTTTTGTGTCCTTGGATTTCAACATTGAAGGGATTGTTCATTATTGAGTCTAGAATGCCTCTATGGAAGCTTGGAACGTGCATTCCAGTGCACGATGTTCGTCACACATAAGCAAGGTGTATCCTTTTTAACATATTGTAACTTTTTCGAGAGGTGAATCGGAAGTTGTTTTTGAATTGGTTTTGACAAATATGCTTTTGTTGTTGTTGCATGGAACGTGCATTCCACTTATACTGTCGCATAGAACATGCTTATTGCACTCGCTCTTGAATCATGCATGGAATATATGCATTTGTCTTTGAATCATGCGTAGAATATACTCCTATTGCCAATCATGCATAGAATATGCTCTCAAATTGTTTGGTTTGCATAGAACATGCCATTATATCTCGGTTGATGTCGTGCATAGAATATGCACTTCTCCATTGTTGCATAGAATGTGCACTTCTCTATTGTTTCATAGAATATGCTTTCATTTTTGTTTCATGCATAGAAAATGCACTGTCGTTACATAACACGCTTTTGTACACAAGCACGATATTGTATGTACGGTTCATCTAGTGGAGCCTACGGACATAAGCGATATTGTATGCAAATTCCATTCGGAGGAATTCCTGGTAAAATCATTCATGCCCTTCGAGTTACATCCTTTTACTCCATCTCCTCGTATGTGAGACCCATTAGGACCATTCCTTTTGGTTAAAAGCATTTGGGTGTGTTCCGGTGTTTACACCACTCTTTGGTTAAAAGCATTCAAAGGCCCCGATGTTTACACCACTCCTTTTGGTTAAAAGCATTGAGTGTGTCCTGTTTACACCACTCCTTTTGGTTAAAAGCATTGGTGTGTCCCTGTTTACACCACTCCTTTTGGTTAAAAGTATTCGAGTGTGTCCCAGTGTTTACACCACTCCTTTTGGTTAAAAGCATTCGGGTGCGTCCTGGTGGTTACACCACTCCTTTTGGCTAAAAGCATTCGGGTGCATCCTAGTGTTCACACCACCCTTTTTGGTTAAAAACATTCGGGTGCGTCCCGGTGTTTACACTACTACTTTTGGTTAAAAGCATTCAGGTGCATCCTGACGTTTACACCACCTTTTCCCCTCACATGTGAGACACGTTGGGATTGTTTGTTTTGGTTACAAACATTTGGGTGCGTCCCGGTGTTCACACCATCCTCGTTTTCTTCCGCATGCGACGCATTAGGATCTTGTTTGACATCTCGGGTGCACCCGATGATTTTGTTACACTTCGTCTTTCCTGCGCGTCGCGCAGTTAAGCTTGCATAATTTTCTTACATTCTTTCTACTTGAAATGTGGTTTGGCTTGTAATTTCCACGCGTGGCGTATTTGCTTACTCCTTTTTCATGATTGAGATTGCTGTGTCCTATTTCGGTCTGTTTAAATGTGGCATTTTCATTTCATTGCATTGCATTTGCATTTAAATGTTTCATTGCACAGTCTTGTTGCATGATCATAAGTTATGTTATTGCGTCATGCATATCATTTGCATCTTGCCCAAAACTACACTGGTTTGATTCCTTGCAAAGGGATACGTAGTGTAACAACCCTCGCTGCAGATCATATAAAAACTCTTATTATTAGCTACCGTTATTTAACCGAGCCGAAAAAGAAAGAAATTGAATTAATTGAATTAAGAAAATCGATGATTTGAAATTGATAGAAACTAAAATTGAATAAGTTTATCTATTGAATTGTATATTGCATCTGTTTGATCGATTGATTATCTGTTTGAATTCATGTGTTTAAACTGCAAATTGAAGGCCTTATCGGCGGCCGAATTAGGAACCGTTTAGTGTTTTGGACTCCGAAGAATATTTATAATTTAATGGTATATTTATCTGAAAATCGATTAGGAATGATTAAATTAGATTAAACGGATTAATTGTCAAGTTTGACTTAATTACCATATTGCCACCTATAGTGGACCTTTGTTTATTATTATAATAGAGCCTTATTACACTAAATACATCAATTGATCAGCCATTTCTACACTCTAGCCGACCAAGAGAGGAGAATTAGAGAGAGAGTTGAGTTCATTTTGTGGATTGCTAGAAAAACTTGAAGATTTGAGGCATAGGTTGTATAATTGAACTTCTAGACAAGAAATTGAAACTTTAGGTAAGTGAATTCATCTTCTTCTTGTTGTCTTTAAGCTTCATCTTGCATGGTTCATGCCTCATTGTAGGATTAAAACCATGATTTGGTGCTAAGAGGTTGAATTATGCTTGCATTGTTGCATGCATGTACTATCTTGCATTATTGAGGTTATTCTTCAAAGATTTTCACATGCATGTCCATATTAATGTTAAGAACCATGATTTCACCTGGTTTTGAAAAGAATGAGCTCATTGGAGCATGAAATGGGAAGCTTTGATTTGATCTAAACTCATGCATGTCACTTTGTAGCATGTTCATGCATATTCATGTAAATTGGGTTTGAAAATGAGTTTAATTGGAATACCCTTGGGCCTTGATTTCTTAAATTGACCTTTGAAACATGATATTCTATGAGTTTACATATGTTTTCCAGAAAATGGGCCCAAGAGGATCGAGTTGGGAGCATCAAACTTGAGTTTTGAACTTGGAACACAAACCCGATTTTTCCAGATTTCGGATTGCAGTGTCTTCCGGCGAAGTCTTGCCTAACTGGCGCTCCAAAGATTTTTCTGTTTACTTGACCACGAGTGTTTAACCGCCGAGCGGAGCTCGGCCAAGAAATCGCATCTCGCGTCCTTATCTGATCACCGCTCCAACCGGCGAATGAATGTCATTAGGACCTTTGTTTGCTTGTCCGCCGAAAGGGAAATTCGGCGCCCGGCCGTTTCTTGAAACAAAGAAAATTTTTGTTTACATGCACGCGCACATCTTTGTATCCTCATCCCATCCTAGGCATTCTTAGGCCTAGTTTAAGGCATCTTAATGAGGATTTAGACATAGAACCTGCTTGAGAAATACACCGAGGAAATTTAGGATTTAATTATCATCCTTCCGATCGTGAAACTTAGTGTGTGTTCTATTTGTTAACCGCTTAGGGTTGGTTTCTGACGGGGCGCTTAGCTGCTGCTATTAGCGTAACTCGTGAGTAACAATTGTGTAAAGATATGTACAAAATGTTTATCTTTTGAATACCAAATCGAATCTGCTTATTGAACCGGTGCTTGGTAATTTGTGTTTTTTGAGGGTGGTGCTTCTTGAATGAATGTATGTCCTCAGATTCGAACTATATTGTGGCATCCTTAGCATTGGCTATTCTTTATTCTGAGCTCATCGGTCCCCTTTGGAACCATGCATTTCTTTGATCATGGCCCATCATTCTTGTTGGTTGTGTGTTAAGACCTCCTTCCTTTGGACCCTTGTTTATAGGCTAATGGATGTACCACATATGACCATTAATCGAAATATCGAAGAGATAAATATTGTTTAATGAACGGATTTCATTCTTGTAGAACTGATTTCATTATCGTATGACATTCATTCATAACCCCTTACGCACGTTATTCCTTATTTGGCTTTAGCTCACTGCTTATATATATATGTAGGTTCTCGGCGACCCGGGCCGGGCTAGGAGGCGTGGTTGGTCCCCCGGTTTGTCAAGCGACTTACGTGCCTCTCCTCCGAGGTTCCGTATTGCTCGGCCCGGACGGAGCTAGGGCGTGGGTGGGTTGGTCCCCGCTTTTGCCTATGTGCCTCCTTGGTCCTCTTCATGTTGCCATAGTATGGCTGGGGTGTTTTATTGTCCCCTCTTGTCTCCCTCTCTCTTCTGTATACATTTTTGTACTAGACCGCATGGTATGATTCGATCCTGCATCGACTGGACAAATGATTGTATAGAGTGTCTTTGTTTCTTTGTTTTTGGCGTATGAATGCATAAAATGTTGTTGACATCTGATTTTCACGGCTCAATGGACACTAGTTACTTCTTGTATTTGGCTCGCGCCGGAGCCATACTCTCTATTTGGTTATTCTTGTCTGTTGTGGTCTTCGGTAATCCTCTTTCCGATTCTGATGCTGCTAAATTAAACCCATAGGGGTAGGGTTTGGGTCGTGTGAGCAGGGCGGGTTTGGGTGTCGTGGTATCAGAGCGATACTTAACCACGAGTTATATCGCACACACGTGTCCAAGTGAGCTATAGGATGTCCTAGAGATGAAATTAGGGCATTGCATGAGCATGAAAAGTGTGTGCGACAATGACATGACTGAATATATGCTAATGTGATTAATGTGCTTAAGTATGCAACCGATTATGTTTATGATTCTTTATCTTTGCCTATCTTTGAAAGAAACAGAAAGCGAAACACATATGCATGCTTATAGAAGTTAAATGGAATAACATGTAATGCTAATGTTAATACTGACTGTGGAAATCTATGAGAAAAGTGAACGTGTGAAAGCAAAGGGTCATGTGACCATACCTGAACTGAAATGAAAGTATACACACGTCTGATATGGAATAAAATGTGAAATCAGTGAGAACTTCCTTTGATCAAAGAAATATGGGAACGTAATTTGTGGAATGTTAAACGGTAGAGTCTCATGCCTTTGCTGAACGACCTTGAAAGTCCGATTGGAATCACGTGGGCGGGCGTTCGTCGGTCGGAAAATTGTGGTAAATTCTGGGGAATGAATAGGTTAAGCGAGAATCTAAAATAACAACAACAAGGGCGAGGATTGTGAGCAATGAAACTTCTAACTGAGGATTAACGAGCTAGAATGAGTGATTGAGGCCTTAATCGAAAACTGCCTAAGAGGATGAAGGCAAACATACGTGGCTGAACCAAAAAGAATATGAACCGATAACACTAATCTGAAAACCCAATAAAACCGAAACCCACAATTTAATAAGTCTTGATACCAAACCCAAATAAACCTGAAACCACGAATTTTCTCGTGAGGTAACGAACTAATCCTGGAGACTTGGGTTTAGAAACTGAGAAAATATGTGAAGTTCTTTTCGAAAAAAAAAAAATGCTTTCCCCAATACATCTGAAATAGGAAAGTATCCGAGTTTAAACAACTTGAGTAAAGTGATAGGACTATGGTCGAATATGAGGTAAAATTTACCCAGCTAATCACTAATCATGGCAACCCACATGATGAACCTTGGCGGAAAAAGAAACTGGAGGTGGGAGTGACCTAGATGTGTTTGACATCATCAACCTAAATTAGAAAGAATGACACAAAGGAGAGAAAGTGAAAATGACCAGGTTTTTCAATGACCTCCAGGGAATGGAAAATCTCGACAATAGCTTTGACCAATGAAGGTCAAAGAAGTAATGTGAACAACGATATACCTATCTGTACCGTATGTGGGAAATACCAATGGGGCGTTGCCACCGCCTATCTGAAACTTATTCTAGGCATGGACAGGAGGGATATTTGCCTAAGTCTTGCCCACAAATGCCCGGAACACCGGAAAGACTGACGTAGGTATGACCTGGAACAAATGAAATTGCTTATACAAATGATTGTGTGGGGAATCATATATTCCGTAATTTGGTATAGACTGCGGACATATTGACTGCGCTAATTGAACTACTGGAATTATGAACCATACTGTTGGAACCTTAGAACTTGTGAAACGATGAGGACTTAAACCGCAATGAGGACTCTTGAGGATTAGGTCCTTATGTCGTATTGTAACAAGCCCGAATGTAGCTATTAGATGTGACCTTTTGAAATCAAGAAGCTGTTACTGTTGAACATGGGAATACCTTATGATTGACTGTAATTCGAGAAATTTGTACGACTATGATTTGTACTGAACTGTTATGTATTAATGAACATCATTGAATGAACGAACCCTTGAACTCGAATTATACACGTGAACTGTTTGTGTGTGGGACTGCTGAAACTGAGAACCCATATTGCTTTGTAAAGATGAACTTCCGCTTATGAATTTGTGAACGAGTGCCTACATGGAAACTGATTTTGAACTCACACCTATATATATGTTCCCATGCTTGTAATATTGTTAAGACTGAGAGGAATGGACTGTGGTTAATGAATCTCTTGAAGTTTACCGTTGATGTGGACTATATGTGCAACATTGTAAAACCTTATGTTAACAATTACCTATGCTCTGAAAACTGTTTAGACTTATGTACAAACCTGCATACCTTTGCTTAAGGATGTTGCTAGACTGAGTAGACTTCGGACTTGTTATCTTAACTATTGTATCTGGAGGAAATATTTTGCATTGTACATTGAACCCGTGAACCTGTAATGGGACTGTTAGTAGATTATGAACATGCACATATATGGTATACCTTTTGCTCGGAATAGTGATTAATTTGTTTGATAAGTTAACCGTTGGGACTATGACTCAGAATCGCATGATGAATAAAGACCCCAACCGATAAACTCTTGACCGAATCATGATTGTGGGAAATTGACATATTTGTGACCATGGAGTTGATCTACGAGCCTATGCTTTAGTGACTATATGGATTTGGAACCCTTGTATGACAACTCACCATTATGTGCCACCAAGAACTTTGTGTGATGTATTCTTTGTATCAGGTACCATATGCATATATGACGGATAGCCGTTATTTGGAAATTGCTATATTGGTTGTGATGCTTACCTCTCGATATGACTAGCTGCGTGCTGTGCATTTTATGCGTTCCAGAACTTATTGGGAGGAACACCGTATGTGACTATCTTGCTTTGATATGAATTGTAATGGTACCGACTCGATGTAAGTTCGATAATGGATGAACTCAGATCTTCGGTGATTATGAAACTACTATGTCTAATAAATGATGGGAGTGTGCGAAATGAACTAATGTTAACTGATCTGGAAATGATAAGAATGGAACTTTGATCTGAACTAATCTGATGGACACGTGGGTTAATGAAACCCTTTTGTCTAACTGATGGAACTTTTGTTTGATGCTTGCGCTTCGAACTTTTACTTGATACGACCAGACAAAACTTACATCTGAATGACCTAGTCGAACTTTCATCGATTTGATCTGAGAAAACTCTTATTAAGAGCTATTACCGGATTTGTTTACAGTGTAGGAAAAACCTAGGTATGTGGCATGTGATTACTTACCCGGTATTACCGTTCTAACCATAAACTTGTCTGACTAAGGAATGATTGTTTTGGTGATTACTGTACTTCAGAACTAGTGGGATCTGTTGACCACAGACTGGTTTTGATCATAAACTCTGACTGTCTGGAAGTATATGTAATCAGAGGACCTGCCAGTATTCTTGTGCTAGTGACCTAATAAGGACTAGAACCTTGTGCTATGACCAATCAGATGACTAGAATCGATGGAACAAGGAATGATTACTTGAACTCGCCTCTTTGTTATGGGAGTAGTATACAATTTGCCTTATGTCCCCAATAGCTCCCGAATAAAATCGGATTCTTATGATTTCTTTGAACCGAAAAACTGGATCGAACAAAGACTCAGGAAAGACTCAAATTGAATGGATCGAATCTGTGTAAACGGAAATTACTTAACGGAAGTACTTAGTGAATGAGACCCGGTGTAAAGCCATAACCCCGATAAGTACTTGATATAAGTAGTGTGAATACTACTACATTGCTATTTATTGTACTCTTGTTACCATTACCGCCACCGCATCGACATCGCTATCGATCGCATTTCTGCTTTGTGTACATCATATCAAGCTTTATTCATATTTCGTGTCACGAAATAAGTTTTGTCTCGAAAATGCTATATGCTGTTTACTGAATGATTGTTCGATCCCTGTCATATATTCATGACTCTTAGTATTATGTAATATATGTTAGCTGCCCGGTATCGGAGGTTCCTTCATGGAACTTATATCTGTCAGATATATATTTATCGAGGCGAGGCCTTCGCCAAGAGGGCCCAAATTACATCAGACCTGCTCGTTAATGATCTCGGATTCCTTATGGAGGGCCGGTTATTCATAACCATTATGCAATCAGACTGTTTCAGACCGCATGCAGATTCGATGCAATGCGTTTATATCACCACTGCCGTGCAATATTCTATGTCCGTCTCTTGCCATCTGCTTCTCATATCTAATAATGCACCATGTATACATAAGCCAGGATTGTGCATCTACGTATGCTCTAGACAAAATATGCAAATGAATATGTATTCGAATCTGTCATTGATTGAAAACTGAAAGTGCATAAGATTCTGTTTTAATATGAACCCCAATCCCTATATGTGATTCCTGATTCTGTTATTGAGCATTGTTAAGATTGGGAATGGGTCATGAATCCGTTTTTGTGTATGATCGTGCTTCTATTATAGAGTGAAAGTTATCTTTATGATAAGCATCATCTCTGTTGTCATATGTTAACCCGAGTTTGGAGGACCAAACTCTTTATAAGACTGTAACAACCCTCGTGCTGATATCAGATAAACTCTTGAATTAATTAGCTTCTTTATCCGTTAAACTGATAAAGATCGATAATTGAATTAATCAAGTATCTTGGGATGTGATTGAAATCGAAATTAAAATTGAATAAGTTTATCTATTGAATTGTATATTGCATCTGTTTGATCGATTGATTATCTGTTTGAATTCATGTGTTTAAACTGCAAATTGAAGGCCTTATCGGCGGCCGAATTAGGAACCGTTTAGTGTTTTGGACTCCGAAGAATATTTATAATTTAATGGTATATTTATCTGAAAATCGATTAGGAATGATTAAATTAGATTAAACGAATTAATTGTCAAGTTTGACTTAATTACCATATTGCCACCTATAGTGGACCTTTGTTTATTATTATAATAGAGCCTTATTACACTAAATACATCAATTGATCAGCCATTTCTACACTCTAGCCGACCAAGAGAGGAGAATTAGAGAGAGATTTGAGTTCATTTTGTGGATTGCTAGAAGAACTTGAAGATTTGAGGCATAGGTTGTATAATTGAACTTCTAGACAAGAAATTGAAACTTTAGGTAAGTGAATTCATCTTCTTATTGTTGTCTTTAAGCTTCATCTTGCATGGTTCATGCCTCATTGTAGGATTAAAACCATGATTTGGTGCTAAGAGGTTGAATTATGCTTGCATTGTTGCATGCATGTACTATCTTGCATTATTGAGGTTATTCTTCAAAGATTTTCACATGCATGTCCATATTAATGTTAAGAACCATGATTTCACCTGGTTTTGAAAAGAATGAGCTCATTGGAGCATGAAATGGGAAGCTTTGATTTGATCTAAACTCATGCATGTCACTTTGTAGCATGTTCATGCATATTCATGTAAATTGGGTTTGAAAATGAGTTTAATTGGAACACCCTTGGGCCTTGATTTCTTAAATTGACCTTTGAAACATGATATTCTATGAGTTTACATATGTTTTCCAGAAAATGGGCCCAAGAGGATCGAGTTGGGAGCATCAAACTTGAGTTTTGAACTTGGAACACAAACCTGGATTTTCCAGATTTTTTGATGTCCGCCGAAGGGAAGTGCGCTCCGAAAAGGAAATTTCAAAGATTTTCTTCGACTTACTTGTAAAACGCTCCGAAGGTTTCACCACGCCGAGCGAGAAATCAATCGACCAAAAAGCCCAAAATTCATCTATCATCATTAAGCGTGAATGTACGCCGAAGCGGGACTTGTTTTGCTTTTAACTTGTTCGAAATTAAATTCACAGGCCGCCACATTCAAGGATTAAAATTTCAATGAAATTGCAGAAAGGTGCACATCTTTGTATCCTCATCCCATCCTAGGCATTCTTAGGCCTAGTTTAAGGCATCTTAATGAGGACTTAGACATAGGACCACACAGGCGAAATTTACGGATTTAATTATCATCCTTCCATTGTCCGATCAGGAAACTTAGTGTGTGTTCTATTTGTTAACTGCTTAGGGTTGGTTTCAGACGCGCCTCTAGTCGCTATTAGCCCATAACTCTGCTCTCGGGGGCCGGGCTAGGCTGCTTGTATTAGCCCCGAGAACTATGAGTAACAATTGTGTAAAGATATGTTCAAAATGTTTATCTTTTGAATCTTGGCCTGAAGCCATTTATTGAGCTGAGCGGTCTCTTGAATGAATGTATGTCTCAGATCAACTATATTGTGGGCATCTCTTAGTATTGACCCATATCAAGCATCTGTTCGTCGGTCCCCTTTGTCGATGGAACCATCTTTTTTTCTGTGATCGATGGCCATCATTCTTGTTGGGAGTGTTAAGAGACTCGGTCCTTTGGACCATTATATATAGACTAATGGATGTACCCATCCGCCCTTTTTTGGACTCATCGTTTAAAGGTTGTAACGGACGCATTTCATTCTTTGGCACCACATATAGTGATTGGTGAAAATCTTGAAAAGAATGAATTAATTTATAATAACGGACTATCTCTCAAAGATGGACATTCATTCATAACCCTTTACGCATTCGTTATTTCTTTGGGCTTTAGCTCCTTTGTTTATATATATATGTAGGTTCTCGCAGACGTACTCTAGCTAGGAGCTGGTTGTCCCCGCTTTGTCGGGGCCGCTACGCATCCTCTTTGGGCGAGGTTCAGACATGCTATGGTCGAGGTGTTTTGTGTCCCCACCGTCCCTACTGCTTTGTAATTTGGTAGCAGACCGCTTACTCGATAGATCAGACTGCGTCATCGATCATTCGACCATCCTTGTTCCGTGTGACCGGAGCTAGGAGGGGGGCGTGGGTTGGTCCGGTTTTTTTTGTCAGCGATGTATATCCTGCGCGAGAGGTTAAGTATTGCCATGGCTATGGCTAGCTTTTTTGTGTCCCTAGGTCCTCTCTGGGTCTCTCTTGTTCTGCTACTTCTATGTATTGTATTCTTTATATAAACATTATGTCGGATTCGATCGTCTTGATGTTGTGAATAAATGATTGTATAGAAAATTGTGTCTTTATTTGTATGAATGCATAAAATGTTTTTGACATACGATTTTCACACACAATGGACACTAGTTACTTCTTGTATTAGCTCATGAGCCACGTACTACTTGATGGTATTCTTGTCGCGAGGCCTTGATAATCGGTAATCTCGGGATTCTGGCTAAACCCATAGGCGAATCATTTATTGCTATCTCAATTGTTTGTACAAGTCTTACGACCTTTTCAAAATGGGTCGTCTCGAAGCTTTGACATTCACTCACATCATTTCACGACTTGAGTTATGTCAAAGAGGGCAATCAGAGACACCTCATTTTTGACCCTTTAACACTTGGATGTTCTTGCAAGTATATCCGATGGCGAGTTTGATTGCTCAGGCGCTTGAAGTCCCATGATAACGCCACAGGTTTGAGTTTCCCAAACCCTACATCCATTTTGTCTCATCTTTGGTCCATGCCTAGGTCTTTTCAGCATGAAGTATAAGATGGCCTGTCGGCCATCCTTGGAGGCTACCAGCCAACACTGCACCTATGACGTCCACTGATGTGACTTACCGCCATCAATGAAACCTTGTCGGCCAATAGTGTTTCCTGCAAATATTTTGTGATATTTTATGCCAACTATTTGCACAGATTCACGCATCTTCCAACACGTGTATGGCTGGATGTTTGTGAGGGGATTTTGTGTTTTCTATATATAGGACCCCTCTCTCTCATGTGTGGAGGTTAGAAAATTCAAAGACAAAAAATTCTCTCTCTCTCTCTCTCTCTCTCTCTCTCTCTAGATTTTTCTCTCTCTTACAATTTTGTGCTATGTGCTTGTTTTCTCTACACTTTTACATACACTACCTTAACCAAAGTTGCTAGTCTTTGAGCTGAGGTAACTTGGGACCTTCTTTGAGCTCTAGAAGGTGGTTTTGGCTTGGATTGTTGGCCAATTTGTGCTTTGCTTCAAAGGTATAACACTTGCATTGTTTATACTTGTTTTGTATACTTGTTTTGCCATCCTTTTCAACTATTTTGGGGCTGGTTTTGAATTGTAAAAAGCTTTGTTTTGGTAGCTTAAAAATGGTGGTTTCAACCTTTTTTTAGTTAGGGGGTGGTTCACCCTTCTTATTTCTTTGTGTGTAAAGCTTTTATGCCTTTATTCATCACTTTAAAACCAACTTTTTTGGGCCTTTTAACCACTGAATTTCAGACGATTTTCAGTGATAAAAAAAACTCATTTTGAAGTCCAAAATTGGAGGGATTAGCCTCCCCTCCTTGTGTTTTGTTTGCATGCCTAGTTAGCTTCACATGCTAACATGTTTTTCTAGCTTAACTTAGCTCAAGTCCAGCATATTTTAGCCTCTAAAATAACTTGCTTTAGCTCTATTTTAGGCTGGTTAGTTTATTTGAGTCTTGTTTTGCATAGTTGTAGTGTAACCCCATGTATTAGCTTAATGTTTTGGCTTTTCATGACTTGAGTCCAGCATGTTTTAAACCATGTTTAAGGCTATTTTGCCTCTATTTTGGGTTATTTGTTTCATTTGTCTTGTATGGCATGGTTGTAGTGTTAATTCCTTCACTAGCTTAGTGTTTTAAGGCTTTAACTATTATTGGTTTAAGTTGGTTGCATGTTTTAGTACTTTTAGTACTTATTTTCAAAACTTATAATCTCTGCAATCTCCCTCATTTCTTCACTTTTTGGTTTTGCTTTGAAAGTGGTTTCAAACCACTTGTTTGCCTAAGTGTGAAATAGAGTCACACGCCTAATGGTTTAATCCCTTAGGGGTTCTTTACCAACAAAGGTAATGTCTCTTTCATGCCTAAAGTAACTTGTGGTTTGAACCCTCCTTTCATTAGAGGACACTCACCAATGGACAATTGATTAATGAATGGTTTGGTAATTAAAATGAGTAAACAAAATTGACAAGTAAAAGAGGCAAGATAAGTATTCTTTGTCTTGCATTGCTTGTGTTCAAATCGGACGTTAATTTGAACACAAGGAAAATGGAAAATTTCATACTCAATAGTGTTCAAATGTGCCATTTTCCTAGGTCTTCATTGCCCTTGATCATGCATGATAGGGTAATGGACTTTTTTAGTCTTATTTTTGCATTTATTGAACTTGCACAATTGGTTTCACGAGCCATCATGCAATGAAATTGCTTGATTGGTGGTTTTGTGAACCAAATCTTATCCCTCCTTTGATTTCCCCATGAAAAGGAGAGACAAGGTGTGCAGACAATCCTTGGAGAAACCCCATTTTTGCTCTGTTTGTGCTTTGTTGCAGCATGGTGATCCAATGTATCAGTGGCCGACAGTGCCTCATCCATGGCCGACAGTGCCTTATTTTTGGCCGGCAGTACACCCTTTGGGTCGGCAGATGGCCGGCAACAACCATCCATGGCTGGTAGGCCACTGATGTCAACCTCAACAAAGATTTGGTAAGGTGGAGCAGAAAGGTTCTGAAGTATGCTCAACCCTGCTAATAGAGCCTCTCAAGAGCAAAATAGAGGTCTTTTCGGGGCAAAAACCGAGCACGTGCATCTCCCACTTCCCAAGGCGGAGCAGTGGCAGCATAGTTTAATTCCTTGCTTGATTAGTTTGCTAGTTAGTTAAGTGTTGTAATAATTAGTAAATAGTTTGCTAGTTATTCATTTGATTTGTAATAATTAGTCTAATTAGCTTAATTAGATTAGCTTAGCTTAGATTAGCTTAGCTCTTATTCATTCGGACCCTCCTTCGTGAGGGTGTAATGTTGTAATAAGTGTGTATGTGTGTGTGTATGTTTTCCAACTCCACGTCTTTCTCCATTTTATTTAATCATTTTCGATGGTTAGATTAAGGACATCATATTTCAATTAGCATATCGCATGCTTGCATCCATTCATTCGTATTGCATGCACCGAGGGTCGACGAATCATTCAAGCTGCATTGTCATTTCAATACTTCATTGAATACATGTTTAAATTGCATGTCATTCAAATTGCTTCACATGCCATATTAGTAGCCGAGCCTATTAATTGCATGTATTGCATGTATTGCATTAGGCATCTTAACATAGTTAGGATCATGCATTTTTCTAACTAGTTTCTGTTTTGGCTTGGAGTACTCGGTAAGTTTTTACGCTTTAGCATATTTGCATAAGTATGAATGTTGCCATGATTAGCATGCTTGCCATAAGGCTATGTGCTTAAATGCTAAATTGCATGAATGCCTGTGGATGAAGGCTTGTTGATTGAATTGAAACAATTCAACAAATGTGCGTTTTAAGCCCACTTTGTTGAGTGGCAAATCATGTTTTAAGCCCACAATGTTTGGTGGCAAATCCGCATCATTTAAGCCCACTTGAAGTGTCAAATTCAAACCATTTCCGCAAATAAACATGAGTTGAATTGTTCCAAATTAAGGAAACTAGTCTATATTTGCTTGTGCGCATCACATAGTAATGTTAACTAACAACCAAAACAAGAACACATAATGTTTATAAAAATCATATCATGATTAGTAGAGGCCGATCTTTGATCGGACGAGCAGGGGTGCTCAATTCACAACCTTCCCCTCTCGTATCTAAGTTCCCGAGCCAAGGCAACTTTGGTAATGACGGACACGTGGCCTTCGGCACGAGTCAGGGTTTCCTAAATTTTTCTAAAATAAAATATTTAGGTAGTGACTCTGTATCTGGCAAAGCCATCCACTTTTGGCATTATTTGATTTAAAATTGATTTTCCAAAAAGATTTGCCGAATTTGGACTCTTTGGTGTTTATCAGTTTCACATTGCACTTGTGAGACTAGATTCAGAACCGCGGGAGTCCGAACTGTGAGGCTTTCTTTTCAAACCTTTCCAAAAGATAGGGCACGGAAAAAAAGGCGTGCCACAGAGGGTTGCCAGATGTTGGCTGAAGCTTGCTACCCACAAACAATAGGTGGTGGTGGTTAGTAACCGATGGTTGCAATCAAGAACGAATCTAAGATTATTACTATAGGGTGCAAAAACATATTTGGTGGTGCAAATCCTTATAATTTTAAATTATTTTAAATGCTTTAGAATAATATATGATATTTTTCAAGTTTTTGGGGGTGCAGTCGCCCCCTTCTGCACCCACTTAGATCTATCCTTGGTTGTGGTGGCCAAAATGATGGTAAGAGGAAAGTGAAAACTTGTTTTAAAAACAAGTGAAAAGACCCTTTTGTGTTTTTAAAATTTTAAAATCAATTTCATTTTGTTAAAAACAATAACAATATATTAAACAAGTTTTCATTTTTAATTTTAAAATAAAAAAAATGAAAACAAAATAGAAAGCAAGAAACAAAAATATTACGGCAAAGTACCAATAAATCTCAAATTTTAATTTGTGATCCATTTGGTCCTACTTTTTATTTTGTGGACTGATAAGTCCTGCTTAAATGTTAATTACATATATACCCATTTATTTAACACGTAATTTTTTTTTGATGGAGGGCAAATGTAAGTTTTATCGATCTTTTGATGACAAAATGCCCAAAAGCTTACTATGGGCTTTTTTTATGATTTCACTCATTTCTGAACAAAACGGTTGAGATATTATGGAAGATTCTGGGTTTGTATCCCAACGTTAGTGATTGGGATCCTCATTTTGTGTGATTGACAAATCACATTTGGCAATGTTGACCCTCCAATATTGAATGACACAATACCATAGCACACGACCCACAAAAAACCTTAGAAACCCAATAAGGTGTACACATCGTTAACATTACCAGAAGCTATTTGCCTTGAGGACTGAGGATTCTTGAACTACTTGTCAATGACACCGTAACGTCGGTAAACTAACGTCGGCAGTGATTTGGTGTCTTGAAGATGTTGATGATGTCGCTGATGTGGATGATGTTAATGATGTAGTTGATGTTGCTGATGTCGTTGATGTTGATGATGTCCCTGATGTTGATGATGTTGATGATGTCGCTGATGTGGATGATGTTAATGATGTAGTTGATGTTGCGGATGTTGTTGATGTTGATGATGTGCCTGATGTTGATGATGTAGTTGATGTTGATGATGTTGCTAATGTTAATGATGCTAATGTTGATGATGTTGATGATGTCGTTGATGTTGATGATGTGGATGATGTTGCTAATGTTGATGATATAGTTGATGTGGATAATGTTGATGATGTAGTTAATGTTGCTAATGTTGATGATGTGGATGATGTTGCTAATGTTGATGATGTAGTTGATGTGGATGATGTTGCTAATGTTGATGATGTAGTTGATGTTGATGATGTAGTTGATGTTGCTGATGTTGATGATGTACTGATGATGTTGGGAACTGAGACTTCAATTCCTTTGCGGTTGAAAATCCAAGAAGACTTATTGGATGAAATAGCAGGAAAAATGGCGTGAATTAGTCTAGGGTTTTGGAGAGTGATTGGGTTTGGGGACAACCCATTGCATTTGATTGGGGATTTGAGGGTTATGGTGTAGTGATGCATTCAAAGAACAGTGTTGAGAGAGAGAGAGAGAGAGAGAGAGAGAGAGAGAGAGAGAATATATGCACACCATGACAAAATCAAAATGAAATCACAATATGGGCAAAAATGTAAACTCAATATACAATATATCAAAAACATATATTATACCAAAAATAAAAAGGACTAAATGGTTTAAGAAAAAACACTCAAGACTAACTAGAGCAACATTTACCAAAATGGGATTTATGAGTTTTTTCAGTAAGTATAAAATTAAAAGTAAAAAACAATGTTTCCATTTCAAAATATATTATAAATAAATTATAGAATTTGTTTGTGAATTGATTATTTTAATTATTTTTTGATTTTTTATAAAAAAAATAATTTGCTCTAATAGAAAGTTATGGCAGATGCCATTACTTCCATTTCATAATAAAAAAATTTTCTCCCTCCCTTCATCCCAAAGAAACATCCCTCCCTCCTCCAGGTCCGTCATTTTTGTAAAACGAAAGCTAGAAACTAGTGTGTGTGGGACGTCCAACCGGACAATGACCCAACAACTAGCCAAACGTCACACGCATACCAATTTTTGTGCCAAAACAACAAAAATGACAACCCTCTATTGGAGCACTATTGCTATAATTTGAGCCAAATGCAACTATTCATTACCATAATTTGGCAATAGCATTGCTATTATAGGATTTGCCATTGGAGATATTCTAAGGTCTCAATATTAAATAACGTCCCACTAGCAATTGACCCATGCAATGCACAGGGTTAATTTTTTAAAAATATATATTTTATAAAATTAAGTTAAATTATTTATATATGTCTTTATATAAATTATTTTTAGAAATATTTTGCAATCTATGCATTGCAAAAGAATAATATTAATTTTATCATAATATAAAATATAACATTAATAAATATATAAAATAATTTTAGTTGAATTATTTATGTATATATCTATGTGCATATATGTATAAATTTATTTAAAATATATATATATATATTACGAAATATGCAATATAATTTCACTCGGTTGAACTATAAAAGTGTATTTTAAATATATATATACATATGACAATAAAATAAATATTAGTTTTAATATTAAAAATAGTAATTAAATTAGATTTTAAAAAAAAATTAAAGTCATTTAAAATTAAAGAATAATTTTAATTATTTATTTTGATAATTTTAATCATATCGTTATATAAAAGTGTTACTTATATATATATATATAATTTTAGTTTAATTATTTATATGTATTTTAATAATCGTAACTCTATAGTGTTATATAATTGAAATAAATATATATAATGATTTTATATGATATTAAATTATAACATAATAAAATAAACACTCATTTTGACATTAATAATAATAGTTAAATTGAAAGAAAATTAATAACATAAAATTAAAAGTGATTCTAATTTTTTTAATTTTTTTATTCATTTGAAAATAAAAATATGTAGAAATGGAAATTATATCGAATTTATTTTAAAAAATTGAATGCAAGTATGTTGTGGTTGGATTAAAAAAAAATAACTAGATTAATTAATTCTGTTGGGCATTGATTTTTGAGAAAATTAGGCCTCATTTAGGAATAGGATATTTTAGTAAATTTTTGATTTTTTTGCTAAAATGTGAGTTAAAAAAAACTAGTATGTTTGGAATGACTTTTTAGTTTTTTACGAAAAGATGTGCAAAAAGTAGAGAGAAAATGAAATATTTGACTTTTTGGTATAGGTTATAGGCTTTTTGGTTTTTTTTGATAACTTTTTGGGTTTTTGGGTGATATACCCGCTTGCCAAACGAGGCCCTAGTCTAAGGTCACTCTCTCATTTTTAGTAATAGAAGAGGTTCACAATATTATTTTGTGATATCTATGATCTCTCATCCATCCCCATATATCTCACCCACACAAAATGAGTCCCCCTACAAACTCCAAGTACCATCATATCCTCCTCTCCCTTCAACAATACTCACTCACACTCACTCACCATCTTCGAAGATTCTGAATCCAATTCCTAGAAAATTACAAATCCAAACTCCATTGTCTTCTGATTTCAATTTGATTTGACTTTCTTTGATTTTAATGGCAATGGAAGACAGAGAAATTCATTCTTCCTAATTCCTTCGTGTTTTGTTTTCCTTAAAAAAACTACAAAATTAAAATAATTGGATTACCTTTTGGTGTTCGCGATTTCGATGCTTCAAATCAAATCATGCATGTTTATTTCAAATTGATTTGATCATAATCCTCTGTATCTTTGATTGGTGATACGTAGATATGCATTGGATGTGAACGTGGAAAAGAGGTGAATATGTGCTCACGCACAAGAGACTACTTCATCTAGCGGAAGACCCTGCTACTCGACCTGTATTTGAAGTTCGTCTTGTGTAGGTAATCAGAATTTGGATTTGTTTCATTGTCAATCTAGATCCCTTTTGCCGTAAATTCATTAAATGATGATCCTTGTATTTGCCTTCATCGACAGAAACAAATCGTGTCATGTTGTGTGGTGGAGTAGAGGTGAACAAAGTCAAAGAAATTTTAATTTTCTCTGAATTTTTCTAATTTGAACTCAAAAAAATTTCAATTTTCTTTGGATACAAAACTTTCTCTAGATTTATGTTGAAGGACCTTGAACATTATAAAAATATTAGATATCTTTTATGTCATAAAATCTTAATACCGTGGGACCTTAAAAAAAAAAACTCCTTGATTTTTCTTTAATATCTTTTTTATACTGTTTCTACATATTGTATATGAATTTTATACAGTTATATAAAATTTAAATTAAATATAAATCTTTCCTAATAAACAATTTCATGCTAAATAGAAAACTCAGTATAAATTAATAATAAAATATGAATAAGGTAGATGAAAAATAGGAAATATATTTAATTTTAATATAAAATTTAAATACTTGAATAAAAGCAAGAAAAATAAAAGAAAATTAATTCATAAAGTATTTTTTTATACATATATGTTTATTAACTTTTATTTATGGATAGTTTAAATTAATTAATATGAGGGTATGTTTACATGATATTTTCAAAATAAAAAATAAAAAGAAATATGCGCCCCACGAGAGAAAAAAATTTAAGGAAAACACGATTTATGTATATATATATACATATATATGATATGATTAGGTCGACTGGACGACGGACGTTTACTATTTGCTTTCTAGCTTGTTTGACTTCAATGTCACTCGTGATCACCTTTTTATTTTTTTTTTTTTGAAAAATGCAATAATTTTCATCTTTAAGTATCTCAAATTTATTTTGAATGAGTAGTGTAGTTGAAATTGAATTTATATAATGTGGAGTTTATATATAGTATAAATTTAAATTATAAAATAATATTTTAAAATAATTTTTGAATAATTAAATTTAAACTTGTAGTATTACTGTTTTGTTTTGAATGAGTAGTATTCCTGTTTTGTTTTTTTTTTTTGTTTTTTGTCTTTTTTTTCCTGACCGTGATGCCTATTGAGCAATGCCTGAGTTTGTTCTTCCTAACTTTTCCATTCAACAAATCAAATCATTGTCGTCTCATATACTAACGAATATTTATTTGCTAAAAAAAAATTGATTAGTGCCATGTTAGTTATAACCTTAAATTATAATTTATTTGAAAATTTTCAGCTATTAAATTTAAAAATGAGCTTTTTATAAATTATAATTTCTATATATATATATATATATTGCCAATTTGAGATCCTTAATTACCTCTCAATAAAAGAGTCTCATCTCTTATTAACTTTGCAAGACGTTTTGAATAGTTGTACATTCAAAAAATAAAAAAATAATCATGTCTTTTTTTTCTTTTTCTTTTTTTCTTTTGAACGGTAATCAAAGAAATTTTATTAAAAATAGAAATATAGAAAATATCTTGGAGAAAGTTATCATTGTCAAAGCTATGCATCCCAACTATGTTGGCACCCAAAGCAAGACCAATCATTTGCCTCCCCAAAGCCTCCATCAAGAGTTAGAGAGAATCCAACTCAATATACCCTATTACTACCCCCAAAACAAACAAGGATTATACTCTTCCACCACCTAAACAATATCTAATCTGCATAATATTGTAAAAAAAATCATTGATAGTCTAAAAATAGTCCTTAGTTGCAGCTTTCAGTCATATAGCTAATCTGATGATAATTGCCTCCTACAGCTCCCTCATATCTAGTTGAACATTATTAAACAGACAATCATTTCTATGATTCCAAATGGACGAAAGGTCAACCAAAGGAATTGCATTACAGATCTTCCTCTCGGCATTGTTAAAATTGTTTCCAGCCCACCATTGCAAGAACACTCCTTCAACCCAAGACAACCCATAATACAAATTCCATCATTGCAATACACCAGCCCAAACCTTCCAAACTAGTGGGCAAGAAATGAGAACATGCTCAATGCACTCATTCTTTGATTTACAAACGACACACAAAGTAGATGCATTCTCATCAAGAAATCTATCAATTTTGACTTAAACCTTTCAATCTACTCAGTATTAATAAGAAATCTATCAATTTTGACTTAAACCTTTCAATCTACTCAGTACTAATAAGAAATCTATCAATTTTACTACATTTATTTCCATACAAGGCATTACACTGTATACTTCCTACCCAACATTTGTAATTCACCACCTCACATCTATCTATGAAGTTATTGAATTCTTTCATACCCCTTTCCCTTCTTGAGCACCCAGCACTTTCCCTAACATTTCTGATCTCATTGAAATCTCCATCTAAACAACAAGGCTTAGGAAAGTTTGCTTTCAACTTCAAAAGATTCTCCCATAATTTACCTCTCCTTCCAGTATCATTGGGAGCATATACATTAAGAATAACACAATCAAAAGATTTAAGAGCAAGACTGATAGCAGAATGAATCCTCTATTACTGCAGCATTCTGAGATCTGGAACACATTAGGATCCCATATGCAAAGCAACCCCCCTGCCCTTTCCTCAGCATCCACAACCATGAATTCCATGTTGTCTTTGTGCCAAAGACTTCGCACCTCCAAACTTGAGATACTTGCTTTTTTTTTTTTTTTTTGTTTCTTGAAATAATGCTAGATCAATTTTTCTATCCAACAAAACCTTTCTTATCTTTCTCTTTTTCTCAAAGCTTACCAATTCCTCGATATTCCAACTTAATAACTTCATAACAACATCTTTTTAACTCTTTGATCCACCCTAGAGTAAGTATAGATTATACTCTACCTATCCCTCCTCCAATCCTCTCTTTATCCAACTCCTCCACTTGGATCAGTCACACTTCCTCATCTTGGCTCTTGTAATCAATCCCCAAGCTCTACCCAATTGAAGTGTTATCTGTGCCTCTTGAAGTTTTCCTTTTCCACAATTAGAATGTACTTTATCAGAAGATGCTTTCGACAGTGCAGCTACTACAGATCTGAGCACAACCCTTTTGTAGTTACTTTTGCTTGCTCCAGCTCCTACTTGCCCTAATCTTCTAGTAAACCCAGAAAATCAACCTAATATCATGTGATTTTTTGCTACCTCTTTTCTTCTCCCTTTTTTTTTTCCTTTCTTGGTCTGAATGTTAACAGATTCACTGATAGATAAACTAATAGTGTCATTGTCTTTTGACTCAAAGCCCACCACAATAGGCTCATGGTCACCCACACATTGACCGAGATTTCCTACCCATTCCTCCGAGTGGTGATGTGATCTTGGCCCAAGATGACTTCCAAATTTATGGTCGGCCTACTCTTCGAGGATCCACTTAAACTTTTCATAAAACCCGTGTGATAATCGCCCATCTACTTTTTGAGCCTCTTTATCACATACCGCTACATGCTACCTTTTTCCTTCATCATTGTCTCTACCACGATGTTTCTTTTCTATTTGATTTTCCAATGTTGTCTTCGGTCTCTTCGACTTCGAGACCTCCTCCCAACTTCAACCTGTCTCCACCCACCTCCCCAGCCTCCTAGTCGCCACTTCTCCTACTACCAACTCATTTTTATCTTCCACATCATCAACCACCACATCTCGTCAGGTCGGCCTTGAGATTTAGGGGCCCAAGGCGACCTTCGAAATGGGGCCTTTCTTACATTGAAAAAAAAAAAATTGATGGATAAATGGATAAAATGGGTGTGTGTATATTATATGATTTCTTAATATAATTCCTACGAAATTAGAACAAATCCAATCCGCTTAAATCATGGAACTAATTTGAATCAATCCGCTTAAACACGGATTTGACCGGTTTAGGACTATGGATTCACATAATTAAATAAAAAAATATAAAACATTTAAAGCAAACAACATCCTATGTGAACTGATCAACAAAAATAGCAACATATAAACCGGTTTTAGAAGGCAAACCTTTGAACCGTAGGAGTTTCAGCCGAGGATCATGCTCGCTCGATCGAGATCGAGAGAGGTCGATGACATCATTTGTCTCCAATACTTGACATCTATCAAACAAGAAAAGAAATACATCAAAAAATAGGATTAATATTATTAGAGCGTAAATCATACAAGAAATCAAAGAAAAAATATACTTTGTTTCTCTCCATGTCACGTAAATCATACCAAAAATCAAAAGAAAAAAAATCCACACTACAAAAACCAAAGAAAAAATAAAAAAGTAAATCATATAATATACACACACTCATTAAGTTCTTCAATTACCAAATCTTCATCAACCAAACATGAACTTTCTATTTTCTAATTTTTGCTTTTTTTCCTTTTTTCACATCCGTAAATATACTTCCTAGGAGGCATGATGACTACTCTATATAATCACAAATCCACACAAATTCACAATCACCGATCTCGCAAATAATATATTTTCGAATTAGAATACAACAAAAATTATAGAACCTGCAATGCACACCTATCCTATAAAATTATTACCAACATACAAATAGGTATATAAATAAAAATGTGGTTCAATTACCAATTGGAATCCTAATTACGATGTAACCATGAAATACAATACGTAACTGTGAATTGAGAGAACCGAACAAAACCAAACTAATTAGATGAATGCCAATTAATCAACTTCAAATGATAGAAAACAAACCCTAAAATCCCGAGGAAGCAAACAAGATGAAAATGTACCCAAACCCTAAAATCCCGAGGAAACAACAAGATGAAAAAAGAAATCGCTAGCTCACTATTCCAATGACATGAAATTTTTGGATTGTATGAGATGGAAATAAAATGGTTATGGAAAAAGTTAGAAAAACAAACCCGATGGAGGTTGCCGAGATGGATAAACCCATCGGTTTTTGTCAAGTTCGGCCTCACCGCCCATAGTAGTTCCAGCTCAAGAGCCTCCCACCTCGCTTGTCCGATTCTGCATACTAATTAAAAGGAAAATTAGGGAAAATTAGGGCAACAAATTAGGCCCATGTTTATTAATAGCCAACTGATATTTAAAATTGGGCTTATAATATTTAATTGGGCTTATAACATTTGGATCTATATTTAATTGGGCTTATAACATTTTTGGACCTATATTTAATTGGGCTTATAACATTTATTGTGCCCAAGTTTTTTGGACCTATATTTAATTGAGCTTATAACATTTGGATTTTTTTATATCTAAAACAAAAATCAAATTTTGGGGCCCTATTTTCAAATTTCAAATCAGCCCATATGCAGCCTCTTGGCCTTCCTCGTGGCCTACCAGATCTGCTATGTCATCATCTTCTACCTCTGGGTGTAGGATTATCAATGGGATGAGAAACACCATTAACATTGAGCTAACATACTCCTCATCACCGTGTTTGTGATACAATTACCTTTTAACCTCCTTCACAATCGCTTCTTCACAGACTCTTATTGGATATGATCTTCCTTTCCATTCCGTGATTAGGTTTGTGTAAATTAGCTCCACAACTTTTGTGGAAATTTTCAACTTTTCACATTGAAACGATGTTGGATCACGATATCACCATTGAAACAAATCACCTCCCTTATAATCTTCCAATCTTTCCAAAGCATCGCTTCCATAAGTTTAGTGGTATTCCATAACAACTCAACCACACAGGCCTTTCTTGCTCCAAATAGAGGCCTGTTGACCATTCCTTTATTGCTCACTCCCTTCCTGAAACCAATCATTAATCTTACTTCTATTGATCTTCATATCCTTCTTTGACTTGAAAGTTATCACATCATCTCTTCCTCCACCATCTCTTGCTATCACATGTTTTATTCCTCTTACTCTAGGTTCTTCTTTGAGTTCCGTAATGTAGTATTTTGGTTTAAGTCTTATAATAATACTCTCATACAACCAATATTACCTACCTCCACTTTAATAGTAGTATTTGACTTATCGACTAATTCCATACCCTTCAGAAGCTCGCAAACGCTCTTCTATCAATTCTCCGTCCCAAAGATTTTTGCTTAGCTCCTTCTATTTGGTTTTTATCCATAACTTTCTCCTTTGTGCATTTAACCCAATTGTTGTCCTCGCCCTTCCCATAGTCTGCACTTTTCACTTCCAAAGCTCTATCATCTACCCATAAACCATTTGCTTTTTGAATGCCACGTTTGTTGCAACTCGCAATCAAAACACAAAGCCAAATCTTGTGTTTGTTGATTTCCTCCTTTGTGGAATGAACACGCCCTGACCACTCCAAACTTTGTGAATAACTCATACAAACTTTTAGCCTCCATTGCTTCGTATATTGTCCACAAATAAAGTGTACATACCTAATCTCCTTCCTTCATTCCAAACTCCTAATCCTTGATCTTCCTCTCTACTTTAGTACTAGAATCCATCCCTCTTTAGGATACTCAAATACCTTACGCTAGGTTATAACTAGTACATAAATAAATAAATAAAAATAAAAATAATTATGTGACGCCTTGTTTAATCAACAGCTCAACTTTCTTTTTCATAAATTATCACCAAACAAAATCTTGAAGGATTATTTGATTAAAGGGATTATAGCGTAAAACTTGAATTTATAATTTCACATTAAAATTTTATTGAACAAAATTAACTGATGTTTTAATTTTACGACCAATGATATAAAATGAATATATTGCTGAAGTTATATATTTTCATATATATTATAAAATAAACGTGAATCATCTCATTATTAATTCTGTTAATCAAATAAGATCTAAGTTTAGACATTCTCCGCACAAGGTAAATATCTTCAAACATGAAGAGGAGAAATTACAAACACTTTTGCTGAAGTTTCTGATAAATACATTTGAATTCTAGAAAAAATAAATTCCAAGGTTCAAATTACTTCGATCGGTATGTTTTCAAACATGCAATGTAATCAAGGTTTATGGCCATATTAAAATCCATCAACAAATTTCAACCATATATGCCACACATATTCAAACAATTAGCAAACTCTTTTCTAAGGTTTCTTTCTATCTTTTTTTTTTTTTAAATCGAGAAATAAAATATTTATTGATGAAAAAAGCAAGACAAGTAATACAACAAAACGACATCAATAAAGATTCAAAGATAAAAGAAAAATGCTTAAAAAAGCAAAAGCAACAAACCAAATATAAGCAAATTTTGAACCAAGCCATGTAAGCCAAATTGGCAAACCGAAGGCATACCACATTCAAGATCCCTTACTTTGCAAGAACCAAAGAAAATATAACACTTTCAAATCTCTAAGCCACAAAAATCCAAAGACAAAGAACCACTACAACAAAACTAACTATTCACTAAGATCATGTTTACTTACATGCATTAAATGCATGTCGAAGTTAGTACATTCTACGGCATTTTTTTTTTGCAAGCCGCTAATATTTTGTCAATAACAAAGATACGCACTATGTAAGTCGTTGATTCATATATTTATAGCATGCAAAAGTATGCCGTAAAAATGTATGTTTTACGACTTACAAAAATATGTCGTAAAATATTTGTACTTAAGATGACATACATTTCATGTTATAAAATATTATAACTTTATACGACATGCATTAACATGTCGTGAAAACTTTTGCACAAAAAAAAAAAATTCAATCTAGAATTTTTTTATGGCATGCAAAAGTATGCCGTAAAAAATATATATTTTCACGACATACAAAAATATGTCATAAAATATTTATACTTAAGACGACATACATTTCATGTCGTAAAATATTATAACTTTACACGACATACATTAGCATGTCGTGAAAACTTTTATTAAAAAAAAATTCAATCCGAATACTACAATAATACATATACGTCACACCTAAAAATTTAAAACCATCCTACTTTTAATTCAACGTGTGATGAAAAAAAAAAAAATTTGTGTGAAGTAACTTTTTTTATTTTTTTATTTTTTTATTTTTTTATTTCAGCAGCCCACACCCCCTACAAAGAAACACAAATCATTTTTATTTTATTTTGAGATTCCAAACATATCTCTCAATCATCTCTACCTCTCTGTCTCTTCAAGCGCTAACCCTAGTCTTCAGATATCCTGATCGCCTCAAGACCTGCTCGACCGAGAGTGACCAATGGCGCAATGATCGGCGAGGCGATAATGGCAAAGAATCGGCGAGCAACAATGCGATCGAGGTATTTTTCTTCTCTTCTATTTTCTTCTTCTCTTATCTTCTTCTATTCTTCTACTATTTTGCTAATTCGATTTTTGTTAAAATCAACCCTTGATTTTCGATTTTGTTGAAACTAGCCCTTGATTTTTGTTGAAATCAACCCTTGATTTTTGCTCTATATATCTCTCTCTCCCCTCTCCCCCAATTTCAAACCCTAACTATAATTTTCGATCTCTCAGATCTCAAATTTCCTTCTCTTCTATATCACAAAAGTCATTTTGATTTCATTTCGCTTATTTTGAAATGTTTCATATGTTAAAAATGCTAAATGTTCTATATGCTCATTTACATGTTTGTTTATCCGCATTTTGTTGATCTGACTCTCTCTTTTTCTCTCGCTCACTCATCATATTATTTTCCTTGTGGCCTTCACTGGTATTTAATTCAATTCAAAATATGAAACTAGGTGCCATAGTGATTCTCTTATGTTTTGAATGACTTACGATTGAAATTTGCACTAATTAAACCAGTGTAAGTTCCATCTTTCCTTTGCCTACTTTGTGTCTCATAAAAGATTATGAAAAGGGGGACATGACTAGGCATGATTTGTACTCTCATAGTCAAGAAAGTCTTTCTGTTTCTTTTTAATTTTTTGACCTTTTTCAACGTTTTTACTTTATTTGACCGAAAGAGGAGAAGAGGTTTTATTTGACATTATTCTTTTAAATTTTTAGTTTCTTATTGTTGTTCTTCGATGTCTTTTTGAGTCTAGTATGAGATACATATATATAGGATTGTAGGCTTATTTTTGGATTGGCAAAAGAAAATTTTATTGATGTGATCAAATGAGTACATTTTAAGCAACTCACTAATACATCAAGAATACCCAAAATAAACATCCTTAACGCCGAAAAGCTGTTCTAACTACGATGACACAAACTCCCAACAAAACAAGAAAAAAGCACTAAGGTTAATAAAATCAACGAAATAAGGTTGGCTAGATATCAACTAAGCAAAGCACCATAGCTCAAACAGAGAATTACAATACAACCTACATTTCGTAACACCAAAAATGATAAATCTTCAATCCCAAAGTTAGCAAGCTTAATCATAAATGATTTTCCAAGAAGCCAAAAGTCGTAATGAGTCCTCAAACCACATACCAATCATCACCAAACCGCAGTGAGGCACCGCCACTATGGCCCTTCTTCACCGATCCTTTTCCTCTTAAAGAGACATGGTTTGCAGAAATCCTGCACATCTTCTAAATATAAACAAGTTGAATGAACAATGCACATTATATAATTACCTCTGCAAGCATGCTTCCTCTCACACACAATCCTTTGAATTTTCAATAATCAAACGCCTTTGTAAGTTCTCTAAACACCCAATCTCGATAGCTAAATTTATAAGTTTCGGGGAGATGGAAGTGGTTGGTGGTGGTGTGGAAGAGGATGGTGGTGGGACTTGGTGAAGAGAGGAGATGAGGTTGTGTGTGATGGTAGGTGGTCAGGCCATGGTTGGTTGGTAGCCTGTGGTCGGAGGAAGAGGATGGTGGTGGGTTAAGGTGAGAAGGAGGGAGAGAAGTGGTGGTGAGTGGATGGTGGTTGATGGTGGTGGTCGGGTGAGCCGTGGTCGTGGCAAGTGGTCGTGGTCGAAATTATAATTGATGCAAAGGTTTAATTATTTCATGCTTCACATGTTTCGAGATGGATGCTATGTTTGCTTCTTTCACACATACTCAATTTTCAATGATCAAATGCCTCAAGTTCCTCTCAGATCTTCTCATCCTCGTCCTCTCATTGAAAACTACATCGAATTTTTCCAATATGTCAACAACCCGCTTTATAAGTATTGTAAACTTGTCTTAAGCAGCTTATCAAAGCAAGGGAAATATTGGTTCTTAACTTTACATTACTGTGTCTTCGATTCTCGCTTATGATGCATATTTTTGTTTACGAAGTTGATCGTCACGTTATGATGTATGTACCTTACGAGTGGCATGCACTTTGGGGGTATTGTATTTGTGTGAGTGGTAGTTTTGAAATTGTTCAATATGCCCTGTTGTTTTCTTTTGGTCATATTGCCTAGAGGTTGTGTCTTGTGTGATTCCTTAAGACTAATTTATGGCGTGCTTACATGTATATATAAATATTTTGTCATATCCTCGATGTTAAGCTTTGTAAATTGATTGTTAACTTGGTAATGTAAAGCACGGACTGCTATACAATTACAAGTCATGAGCTAGAATCGCTAAACAAGTTTTAAATTTAAGTCAATGATGTGGGGTAGAATCTCTCTCTCTCTCTCTCTCTCTCGTAATCCTCTTCTCAAAACAATCTTGAAGGCCTTTTGATTTTTTTGTAGAACTAAATGTATGTCATAGTATCTTTTGATTTCAAGATGTATCTATAGCTCAAATACAAAGATCCTACTTTTCATCTCAAATGACCATTTTTTCCTTTATATGTTTTCCTTTAAATGTTCTTTTTCTAACCTGTTTCATAATGTTGCAATGGGAAAAAGGAAATTAGAAATTTATAAGAAGGCTTGAGGTTGGTTTTCAGAGGATCGTGAAAGAGAGGACCAAATCATTAATGAGTTTTTTATTTTTACTAAGGTTGCATTCTTTGGGTTTGATAAATTGACCAGGATGGAAGGTTGATTGGTTTCCAATTGGTTTGGGTTCATTTTGCTTTTTCATTGTAGATGGCTTCTTGTCCTCTTTTATATTCATTTAAATTTAATTAATGAAATCTCTTCGTTGTTGATCAAAAAGAAAAGAAAAGAAAAGCCTAGTTGGTTGGAAAGACCCTTCTTGAAATGGAAATAAGAGACAATTTTTATTGTGAGGGAGAAACATTTCGCAGACCGATGATTTTACTATGACCGCTTTTCAAGATTGCTTTGTTGTTGTTGCTTGATTAGATCAAGGCCTTTGTTGAAATTTTTGTATTTGTCTAAGAGTTAGATTCATCTAATTCTCATGTGAAGGTAGTATGACAAGGCTAGATGTCATATTTCTTAAATAGTTATTTTATTTTTATAGGTAATGTGAAGGGCAAGATGACAAGACTAGATTTCAGATTTCTTAAATACTTATTTTATTTTATAGGTAAATAGAAGTCTTATGCATAATTTGATTACTTATACATACTTATTAGGTGCATTTCAAACTAGGCATGTTGAATACATATCTTGTATCCTTATACAAGTGTAAAGTGTTTTATACTTAGTATTTTAGAAATTTAGAAGAGTCCATGTAGCATAGGTTGTGAGTAGTTATGGGTGATACCATTTCTCTTTCTCGGTCTATATTGCTTCAAATTTAGATTGGTATTTGTCTGCTTTTCTTATTTTTGTTCGCCTTTGTTTATTCCCTTTGTGCATTCAGAGAGAACCATATATGATTTATCAACCAATGTCTTTGTTTATTAATATCATTTGTAATATGATTTTTGTTTTTGTAGTTTGTTACAATACTAGTCTAGGGATACAATCTTACTTGCTATTTTATTGTTATTATTTTGAATCTCAAGAAGTCATTCCCAGAGGATTGAGATGATGTCCTAAAAGGTCGTGAAAATGCATTCTAATTCATATTTAGGATTGACATGTCTATAGATGGACATTCACACCATAAATTGGTCTTCCTATCGCTGATCCGATCGCATTTGTGACATCGACTTTGAATTGATACATGCCGCTCATTTTATCGCCATCGATTTGTTTGTTCATGTAAATTTTTCTCTTTTCAAAATTTAAAGCTTCCTAGATTTGAGTAAGCGTAGATTTTAGTCTTTACTCTTGTACGCTTGCTTTCTTAAAGTTAATTTCCCAATTAGATAACTTTTTAAGTGTTACTATCTAGTCAAATGCAGCTAATTATGGTGTTTTTGTTTTGTTAGAGCTTGTAGCTGGCCTTCGAAATTTGACATGGAAGGTTGTCAAACATTTTTCTTCTTCCAATGCAAGTTGGTTCTAGAAAACTTGTTAATTTGCTTGAATTCTAGTTTAAATAGACCGCCAGTGACAATTACTTGTTCATTGGTTTAACAAGGTGATTCAACTTGCTTTGTACACTTTCGCATAATGGAGTAAGATTTTTGAAACAAAAAATAAAGAAATTAAAGAGAAAAAAGGTATGATCAGATTTAAACACAAAATTTGGGATAATTTTTGTTTCTACAATTAATAAGAGTTTCATGAAGTGGTTATTTTTTAGATCAACAAAAGGAAACTTTATTAATGGAAAACGCATAAAGTATGATAACGTATATCAACTAAGAGAAGGGTGTAAAAGCATCACTTCACGAAGTGGTTATTAACTGTGAGTTCAATAAAGTGTTAATGTTTTCTTCATAAAACTTATGGTTGAGCCAGAAAAGGGAAAGGGAACTCCACAAAGTGGTTGAGGTTGGCTTGCCACCGCCAATTCATGTCACTACTATCATGAGAGAGAATGAGAATTACCAATTTGTTCGAGAATTACCAATTTGTCAAGCCTCATAATCACCGACAATTATCACTACTACTTAATGACCGCAAGAACCCCTCCTACCCAGCTTTGTTATAGGCAACCATGCTTTTGCAGTGTGTGTAGAGCATCATGCTTTTGAGATGTTCTTAGTGCACAATGATGCTTCTCATAGCTTTAGTTTTAAACCTATTAAATTTTGTTTGTGTTTCTTTGGGTGCAATTTTGTAGCTTGTATTTTTTATTTGAAGATGGCAATTAGACACTTTTTGAATGTTATGAAATGCATTATTATTTTCGCTCAAAAAAAAAGAAATGCATTATTATTTCGATCACAATGTATTGTGCTATCTATTTTCTCGATTTGTATGTTTGAGGTTGTTATCGCTTGATATGATAGAAGTTGAGGATAAAAGTTAGTATGCGCTTTGTTTGGTGTATGGATATTAGATTTTTTGCTTACTTCATAGTTGTCGCTTTCGCTTGGTTTGTAACAGTTGCATTTTATAAGCTATTGTCTACATACGGTTAGGCAAGGTCATGTTCCTATATATATATATTATATTAAAATAACTTTCTACGGATGCAAAATTATGCCGTGAAAAGTGTAATGATTTATAGCATGTGAGAAAATGTCGAGAAGATTATATACTGCATACAAGGCATGTCATAAATATATTAAAATGACCTTCTACTAGATACAAAATTATGTCGTGAAAAGTGTGATGATTTATGACATGCAAGAAAATGTCGTAAATACTATATATGGCATACAAAGTATGTCATAAATATATTAAAATAATCTTCTACGGCATGCAAAATTATGTCATGGAAAGTATGATGATTTATGACATGATAAAAATGTCGTAAAAGTTATATACGACATACAAAGTATGTCATTAATGTTTAATTTATTACTTTTACAACTTTACGCATGTCAGAATGATGCTCAACTTTCCACGGATGTCATATAACAAAGATTTGTGTGCATGCCGTGAAAGAGTTTTTACTAAGCATGCATTGCAAGTCGAAAAGTCAATTTTGTTGTAGTGAACTTCTATGTTTAACCGCTTTTACCAAACAATAGTTGATTATTTTATTTGCTCTCATTAGCATACTCTTCTTGACTTTTAGGGTTTCTAGCTATGTACCTGCATGTATCTTAACTTAATCCTTCTCTCAGATATGGTTGACTTGAAAATTCTCTTGGTTACATATTTTTGTGGTATATATTATTTATTTTAAGGAAAATTAGTCTAAGATCCCTACCTAACTTTTGATAAGAGGAGAGGTCCACAATAATATGTTTTGAGGGCTAAGGTCCCTTAACCTTATTTTACATTATAAAATACCTAATTTACCCTTCTTTATAACATAAGATTGTTTAGATTTTGACAAACTAAATATTCTATTGTCGACTTCACAAAGGAGATTTTTGAAATTGACTTCACAGTAGGAGATTTCATAGGAATTTTGCAAGTGTTGCAAAGGACTTGACGATAGAGATTGCTACGATCATATAGGTGTTACAATGTGTTGATCGCCCAGGTTTTTCAATGGAGTTGAATCAGGTATGTTTTCGATAGAGATTTCACATGGATTTTGATTTTTGTTTTGAATTTTATGTAAGGATTCCAATTTCATACTAGTTTTTCGAGCATATTTTTGCATTAGGTTTTTGTTTTCAGTTTTGATCAATTTAAAAGAGAGGCTAACTCAGTGAAGTTGTTTATGATTTTTGGAGTTGATTTTTCATTCTCTGTCATTGATCAATTTTAGAGAGAGGCCAACTATGGACTCATCTTTTTCCGCACCCCCACTTTTCGAAAAAGGTTTGAAAAGAAGGCCTCACAGTTTGGATTCTCGCAGTTCTGAATCTAGTCTCACAAATGCAATGTGAAATGGATAAACACCAAAGAGTCTAAATTCGGCAAACCTTTTTAGAAAATTGATTTTCAGATAATGTCAAAATTTGACTGCTTTTCCAGATATAGAGTCAACACCTACATATTTTGTTTTGGGGAAATTTAAGAAACCCTGACTCATGCCAAAGGGCACATGTCTGTCATCACCAAAGTTTTCTGCCGAGAACTTGGGTACGAGAGGGGAAGGTCCTGAAATAAGCACCCCCACTCGCCCGATCAAAGATCAGCCTCTACTAATCATGGTATGTCACTTTATAAGCATTATGTGTTCTTGTTCCGGTTATTAAACTAGCTTTACTACGTGACACACACAAGCAAGTATAGACTAGTCGCAAGACTTGGAACAATTCAACTCATGTTTGTTTGCGAAAATGGTTTGAATTTGTCACCCTCAAGTGGGCTTAAAAAAAACGGACTTGCCACCTTAAGTGGGCTTAAAATATGATTTTGCCACAACAAAGAGGGCTTAAAACTCACAATGGTTGAATCATTCCAATTCAAACAACAAGCCTTCATTCTCAAGCATTCGAGCTGTTTAACATTAAAGCACATAGCCTCATGGCAAAAATGCTAATCATGGCAATATGGCAATCACACTCATGCAAGTATGCTAAAGCATAAAAACTTACCGAGTACTCCAAGCCAAAACAAAAACTAGTTAGAAAAATGCATGATCCTAACTATACGAGATGTCTAATACAACACATGCAATGATGTAACTAAATAGGCTCGGCTACTTAATCATGGTATTTGCAACACTTTGATAGCATGTTTTGAAACACGTATTCAAAGAAGATATTGAAATTGCAATGCTTGTATGATGCGCCGAACCTCTGCATACAAGACAAATGAATGGATGCAAGCATGCAAGCATAAGGTATGTTAATCAAACATGTCCCTAATCTAACCATCAAAAGCGTGAAATAAAAGGAGAAAGACGCAAGGTTGGAAGACATACACACACGCACGCACACTTATTACAACATTATGCCCTCGCGAAGAAGGGTCCGAATAAATAAGCTAACTAGCTACGCTAATTAAGCTAAGTTATTACAACACAAAACTAATTAACTAACTATTCTAAGTTAATTAAATATTACAAAAATGAATTAATTAGCTAAACACTTTAACTAACTAATTACAAAGAAAGTAAATTAGCTACCACTAATGAACTAAATAAAGCAATTAAATGGCCTCGAGGGGTGAGGGATGCATGCATGGTCGACTTCTCCACCCAAAATGCCACTATCTTGCCATTGCGAAATCTGCTTGCACATGCTTGAACACCAACAAGGTCAGCGACTTCCGTAATGCCTCTCGCTTCCAACTCAGAAGCACACTTGTGCAATTTTTCATTGATGGTCGGTCGGCTACCATTGGTGGCGGGTCGGCCATCGCCGGTGGTCGATCGGCCATCACTGTGGCCGGCTCATACCCCTTCCTCGAACTTTTTTTTTTGCAACAGAGAGCAAACAGAGGCAAAGCGGTGTATTCTCAAGGAGTGTATGTACCGCTACGCTCTTTATCATCACACAAGCTCAAATGAGTGTAGCTCTTCGCCCTCAAACCATCAACCAAGCATTTTCCATGCATGATGGCTAAGGAACCAAGCTCGTGCAAGCTTAATAAATGCATAAACAAGACTCAACAAGACCACCACCTTATCATATATGATCAAGGGTGATAATGACCAAGGAAAATGACACATTTCATCACTTTTGAGTATGAAATGTCCTATTTGCCTCGTGTTCGAATTAACGTCCGATTTGAACACATACAATGCAACACGAAGATGCTTAATCTTGCCTCTTTTACTTGTTCATTTTTATTTACTCAGTTTAGCGTACCAATCCATTCTTTAATTGATTAAGTCCAAGGTGAGTGTGCTTTAATGGATGAGGTGTCAACCAAGGGATGATTTAAGGCAAGAGAGAGGTCATGCCTTTGGTTAGTAGAAACCCTTAAAAGAGGATTGAAACCATTAAGCACGAACCTCGATCTTAAGCTTAAACACAACCCGAAGGTTAACCAACCCTCAAAGCAAATGAAAAAGTGAAGAAGTGAGGGAGGTTACAGATATTTAGGTGCTGGAATTAGGCATGAAAAAGCATTAAAACATGCAACCAAAACACACAAATGATGCTCAATGCCTAACAACACTAAGCTAGTTAAGGAAATTACACCACAACTATGCAATACAAAGCTCAAAACCAACAACCAGCCCAAAACAGATGCAAAATAGTCCAAAATATAGCGTAAAACATTCTGAAATTAAGCTACCACAAGCTAGAATAATAGGCTAAACATAAAGCATGCTAAACTAGTAAGCAAGACAAAAGGAGGGGAACCTACCTCCTCCACTTTTGGACTTCAAAACATGTTTTTATCCACTAAAATAGCTTTGAAAAACAATGTTTAAAAGCTTGGAAAAAGATAGCAAAGTGGTGGGAAACACAAGGGCAAAGGTCTCCAAAACAAGGTACAAAGAAGGGTTATCAACCCCCCAACCTTTAATGGCCTTAAGACCCAAGCTTCAAATTTCAAAACATAGAATTTTATAGCCCAAAGTCACCGAAAGCATGTTGCAATGAAGACAAGAGGGCTAAAACAATAAGCTAAAACATGGGATTGCACTACAACCATACAAAAGACTACTCATACAACACAAACAAATTTCAAAAGAGCTAAAGCAAATTTCAAATTAGAGGCAAAAACATGCTAAGATTAAGCTACAAAATGCTAAAAAAACATACTCACATGTTAAGCTATCTAGGCATGCAAATAAAACACAAGGAGGGGAGGCTAACCCCTCAAATTTGGGACTTCAAAATAAGGTTTTTACCACTAAAAAACCTTTTAAAATTCAGTGGTTAAAAGGCCAAAAAATTTGGTTTGAATGTGATGAATAAAGGCATAAAAGCTTTAACAAAGGAGTCAGAAGGATGAACCACCCCCTAACTTGAAATGGCCTTAAACCAACACTTTTAACCAACAAAAATAGAGGTTTTTTCAGTTCAAAACCACCCCAAAAATAGTACAAAAAGATGACAAAAACAAGTATGAAAAATAAGCTTAAAGGATAAAGGTTATACCTCTTAAAGCCAAGCACACTTTAGGCACAAATGAGACCCCAAATCAAGCTAAAATTACCTTCTAAAGCTCAAAGAAGGTCCCAAGGAATCTCAGCCCAAAGATAAGCAACTTTGGTTAAGGGTTGATAGGCAAACTAGAAGTGTATCTCTACTTGTATGCACAAAAGGGCAAGAGAGAGAGAGAAATCTAGAGAGAGAGGATTGTAGAGAGAGAGAGACTTCCAAATCTTTCTAACCTTGAAAACAATATAGAATGGCCTCTATATATAGAAATACAAGAGCCTTGGTTGAAAATATTTGAAAATGGGACAGCTGGAGCAGTGTAGAGCAGCTGGAGGAGAAATATCTACAAAATCTGAAGCTTGCTGACCTGTGGTCACCAGCCACCATTGGTGGCCAAAAGGGTCACTTGGCCGACATATGGCCGTCAAACTCCATTTGTGGCCAACACATGGCCGACAAGCTTCATCGGTGGCCGACAAGCAAAAACTAGTTTCTAGCCCCGACTTCAAACAGTATATCTCCTCATCCTGACTTTTCAGTCATTCTTGAGTCTAAATTAAATCCCCAAAATAAGCTTTCCAATGGTGATATCCTCACATCAAAATTCCAAGTGTCCAAAAAGATATGCCTCTTTTAGTAAAGACTGCTCATTTTGTCTCAATCGATTGATGGCTAACTTCCAACAACTATATCTCCCTCATCCTAACCCGCTTGAGGAGATTCTTGAGTGTAAAATGAAGCTCTGAAAGTTTCTTTCCAATGGTGGTGGCATCATAGCTTAAATCCAAGTGTACAAAACAATAGACCTGATTTAGTGAAGGCCGCCCGCCCTCTTGACGGCTTATGCCCAACTTCTTCCCCAACTAGGTTTCTTCCTCTCCTCCAATTTTCTTCAACTCCAAACCTTTAAAACGATGTTTTGAAATATTTTTCAAAGATTTTACCTCTCTTTCATTCATTTCCACTTTGTCCTTGCTCGATGCATCAAAAGTGCAACATTTAACGAAATGCGAGCCTGGAAACATCATAGAAACTTTTCAAAAATATTTTGAAAGAGAGGGTTTTAAGATCTAAAAATCATTTTGGTCAAAAGGCTTTGGTCCAAAAAGGGGTTGTTATATTGGGATTTGAAGCTCCTCTTGCCGAAGAAATCAAACCTTTGCACTGCACAACTTTCATTCCCAAGTAAGCAATCTGTGGCGCCCAAGTCTTAAAAGCGGTCAAAAATGGGGTGTCTACACCAACTTGATAGAATTGATTTTGATTGTTGGAGTTCATTTTTCATTCTCTGTTTTTTGATTAATTTCAAAGAGAGTTGACAGTGGAGTTGATTTTGATGTTTAGAGTTCATTTTTATGCTCGCTTTTCATCAACATGCTTATCAATGATAAGTTTTGTTCTCTATTTTTTCAAACAAAAGAAATTTCTTTAAACCAGAGATACGTGTAAAATTCTTATCATTTTTTGTTCTCTAAGTTTTGTTCTCTATTTTTTCTGCACTTTTGTTGGTATAGTTCAGAGAAAATTGTAAGTTTGTTATTATAATCCAACGAAAATCACAGAGAAAATTATAAATTCATATGGACATATTAGAAGTTTCTAATGCAGATAGAATCTCAGAGAAAATTGTAAGTTTGTAGTTCAGTGAAAATTACAGAGAAAACTGTAAGTTTGTAGTTCAGTGAAAATTACAGAGAAAATTATAAGTTTGTTGTGGACATGTTATTATAAGTTGTTAGTTTTTAATTATTATTTTTCTCAATTGAATGTTTTGTAAGCATAATGCATCTTCTATGAGTTTCTCACGCTTGTGTGGAATAGTTAGCATTTTTGTCAATTTGATGTTAATGTATTTTGTTTTTATGATCTTGAAAGTGAATATAAGTACTTAAATTTCTCTAGACTTTTATTTGTAGTTCAAAGAAAATTATAAGTTTGTTATTCACTTTCAGTTTGTAGTGCAGAGAAAATATTAAGTTTGTAGTTCAAAGTGAATATAAGTTTTTATTTCTCTGAGCAAAGTTATTTTTTGTGTTTTTTCTTTCAATTTAGATGGACAAAGGCAAGTTTTTTGTTATCTTGAAGGTGTATATAAGTTTGCAAATTTATCTAGATTTTAATATAAGTGCATATTGCAAAATCACACAGAGAAAATTATAAGTTTAGAATTCAGTTGAAAATCACTAAGAAGCTTATAATTTCATAACAATGATCTTCAGGTGATTTATGTCTATGATTGTATTTAATAGTTAGTAGTAAATTTCTCTGTGATTCTCTCTCGATTCATTAAGTTTTCGTGATTTTATTTTTGTTATCTTGAAAGTGAATATAAGTTTGTAAATGTCTCTCGATTTTTGTTTGAGTCTAAAGAAAATTATAACATTGTTATTATAATCCGTAAAAATTATAATTATTAGAAATTTCTTTGGACTTTATGTTGTTCTTGTGAAGTGTTTTTATATTGAACAAATTATTTTTCTTGTTTTTCTTTTTAGTTTCGATGGACAGTGCAGTGTTGTTGCTGTGCAAATATGGGAATGATACTATTGTCATTAATGTTTCATGTGAATTGAATTTTGAGGAATTGGTTGGCATTTTGTGTAAAACATGAGAGAATTTGAAACCTGAAACGATGTATATTTCATATTCTATTGTGGGCCATCCGAATTGTATGGTTTGAAATAATATTGATTTTCTGAATATGTTGAGGGTTGTTTGTGCACGTGGTGTTGATATAGTTGATGTTTCAGTTATTAGGTGTAGTACTTCTGATCAAGAGGATGAAGTGGGGTCTAATTGGGTAGATGTTGTGCACGGTGAATGTGATAGGCTGGTGGATATTGAAAGGAATTCACTCTCTAAGTTTTGTTCTCACTAAGAAAATGTGTTATTGTTAGCTGGTTGGCAAAATAATATTACTTAATGTTGGACAAAGGTTTGAGGGTGGTGTGGTTGAGTTTCGTACTGTTTTATGCAAGTATGCTATTGAGGTTGGTTTTCAGTTTATGTACGTTAAAAATGACAAGCTGAGGGTTACAGTAGAATGTGAATATAAGAAATCAATTGGATATATGTGGCGGTACATGCTTCAGCTTGAAAAACAAATTGGTTCTTTTACATAAGAACTTTGAACAAAGGAACATACATTTGGTGTATGTTCATACTAGTAAACATGATAGGATGACTTACAATTTTAGTTTCGGGCCGATACTTGAAGAGGTAGTGCAAAACCTTTGACTCGGCCCAAAGGATGTTGTCAAAGAAATGAAAGACAAGTATGGGGTCTCAACTCGCTTATAACCAGGTTGGTTGGGGTTGAAAAAGTAAAATGTAGTACATATGAGGATTCTGTTTTTCATATGATCAATTACGGTGGTATTTTGATGAGGCATTGAAAACAATCCAAGTAGTCGCTTTGAGTTAGATTTGAAGATAACAAGCGCTTTCAAAACAAGGTTTGTGGCTTTTCATGCATGCATTGCAAGTTTCAAATATTATTGCTCATTGTTGTTTCTTGATGGAACATTTTTGAAAGGACAATACAAAGGAGTTATGCTTGCTATGACGGGAAAGATGGAAATGAAGGTAATCAGAATATATCTAATTTTATCTAAGTGTGTGATTTTCTATACATGTAGGAATCTGAGTGAATGTGATTTTTCTCCGGTTTTGGCCACAAAGGTGAATTTTCTTGGTTATGACCATCTGTGAATTTTCTCTAGATTTTGGTCAAGCAGTGTGAATGTAGACATCCCATTTTGACCGCCCACAAGACTCGTAGACACTTGGTTCAACGATTCAATGATGAAAGTTGAATTATGAATTCGCAGCGATTCGTAATCAATCAAGCTTCCTGCAAATAACCTCACATCTTCCACATTTACCGTGTTTAAACTCATGAGTTTCATTTTTGGACCATTTTCACCCTAATCGAAGTTTGAACCAAAAACAGGAGGCCATCAAGGCTCGGCCAGAGACAGTGATGGCCGTGGCTATGAAAAGTCAGCCGCCTTCGATGGCGATAAACACTATTCTAGGTGAGAGGCCGCCAACCCGCCCATTTTGAATATATTTATCACCTTTCACTAATTCTATAAAATCGAAGCTCGGGATTGTTTTGAGGGTTGAAAAGTATCAAGAAGAAATATATACACCTTGAAGCCCCTTCACCTCCGCCTTCCATTACCTAGCTTGCTTACACCACCACTACACACCATATACAACCTTGTCTTACCGCACTAAAGCTTTGGTTAATCTTGAGGAAGTGTAATTCAAGCTTGAGATTGCATTGAAACCAAGTTTGAAACTTCAAGAACAAGCTTGCTTCTTGGAAGGTATAAGCTTGTTCTCTTTTCTTGCTTTCATTTCTATCCTTTACTTCATCATTCTTGCTGTTTTGGTTGTTTTTGAGTTTGTTTGAAGTGTTGAAGTTGGGTTTGAAGGGTTACCAAAAAGGTAGAGAGAGCTTGCTCTTTCTACACCTTTATTCATAACTCAAACTCTTTTCATTTTCACCTTTTTTCTTTGGTATTCATACTAATTTTTAGGGGTTTGAAAAGGCTAAAACTATGTTTTGAAGCTTCAAAAATGGAGGGGTTAGCCACCCCTCCTCACCCTTGTTTACTAACCTTAATGGTCATCTTTGTTGTCTAGCTTTTTAACCCCTTTTCATGAATGCTTCACTTCTAATTTGCATGTATTTATGACTTTTTTGAGGTTGTCTAAGCTTTTCCAATTGGGTCATGCCTTGTTAGATACACTTGAGGTCTCATAGTTGGCATACTTGTTGTTTAATATGCTTTCTTAGTTCATTTTACATGCTTTGGGGCCTAAATTTGCTAATCAACCAACCAATCCATATCTTTCATTCGTGAGAATGGTTTTAACCAATTGAGTTGCTCAATGCATGTAAGGGAGACCTACACTTAATGGCTTAATCTCTTCGGAGATTCATCATCAACGGTGTAGTCTCCTTCTCATGTTTTGGGAGGACCTCTTGTTTGACATCACTTCTCGTTTAGAGGACTTTAACATCACATTTGGACAAATGGATTAATGAATGGCAAGGCCTAAAACAATTGATTTAAAATTTGGATCAACACACCTAAACAAAAATGGTTTAAATAACTTGAACTTGGCCGGACGTTATGCTAAGTTCTTTGTGTCAAGGATCATCAAGCATTAATTCATGGTGTTTTTTGATGCCCTTGAAGCATTGCAACTTCCTTTTTTGAGTTCATTCCATGACAAAAGGGAGGGGTGGTCCATTTGCATTACGTTCATTGATTTTTGGTCCAAAATGACATTCAAGATCATCAAGCCATCATATCACTCATTGATGGTTTTGGAATCAATCCCAACCTTCTATTGAGGTTTTCTTGTGACAGAAGAACGGAAGGATGAACAGAGCTTGAAAATGCTCTATCTGACCGATTTCACCAATACGTAAATGTAGTTTACACCAAATCAATGCACGATCGCCCTTTGTAGGCCCAAATTACCATTAGTAATGCACGATCGCCCTTGGTATGTGGCTAGCAAGGCAACTTTGCGTAAACAAAGGCAAGGGTCAAGGTAAAACAAAGGCATTTAGGGCAAACAGAGCAATTTTCAGTAATGCACATACAACCTCTATCCATCTTCCGTCATGCTCATATCAAATGCGTTTGGTTATTTAATTGTTTCATTAGCATAGTAATTGAGTTGTAATATTTAATTAGTCTAATTAGTTGTAGCTAATTAGTTGGTGTTGTAATATTTAATTAGCTTAGCCTAGTTAATGTCTTTTAATTAATTAGCATAGATAGTTAGTTAATTACTTATTTCAAGTGTTGTAATAATTAGTTTAATTAGCCTAATTAGCTTAGCTTACTTTAATTGGGAAATTAGTTTATTCATTTGGACCCTCCTTCACGAGGGCATAATGTTGTAATAATTGTGCGTATGTGTATATCTTCTAACCCCACGCCTTTTCTCCTTTTATTTAATCACTTTTGATTGTTAGATTAGGGACATGGTTCGATTAGCATACCTTATACCTTATGCTTACATCAATTCATTCAGATACATGCACCAAGGCTCATGATCATTCAAACTGATTGTTATTTTAATACTATTTGAATACGCGGACCACATGTTATCAAATCGATCCATATGTCATATTAATAGTCGAGCCTATTAATTTCATTCTTCACATGTGTTGCATTAGACGCTTAACATAGTTAGGAATCATGCATATTTTACTAACTCATGTTTTCCTAGCTCGGAGTACTAGGTGAGTTTTTACGCTTTTAGCATACCAAGATGAATGTGAATGTTGCCATGACTAGCATGCTTGCCATGAGGCTATGTGCTTAAATGTTAAAATGCTTGAACACTGTGGATGAAGGCTTGTTGTTTGAATTAGAACCATTCAACTAATGCAAGTTTTAAGCCCACTTTGTTGAGTGGAAAATCATGTTTTAAGCCCACTATATTTGGTGTCAAATCCGCAATCTTTTAAGCTCACTTGAGGTGGAAAATTCAAACCATTTTCACAAACAAACATGAGTTGAATTGTTCCAAATTGAACAAACTAGTCGATACTTGATTGTGCACATCACATAGTAAAGCTAGCTTAATAACCGTAACAAGAACACATAATGTTTATAAAATATCATATCATGATTAATAGAGGCTTTATCTTTGATCGGGCGAAAGCGGGTGCTCAATTCATGACCTTCCTCTCTCATACTAATTTCTTGAGTCGAGGCAACTTCTTTTTGGTGATAATGGATACGGCCTTTGACATGAGTCATGGGTTTCTAAATTTCTTCAAAATAAAATATTTAGGTGGTGACTCAGATTCCGCAAAGCAAGAGTATTTTTATCCTAAAATTAATTTTCCAAAACGACGGCCGATTTGGACTCTTTGGTGTTTATCAATTTCACATTGCACTTGTGAGAATAGATTCGTAACTATTAGAGTCTCGAATCCAGTAGGGCTTATTTCGAGCCTTCCAAAAGGGGGTGCTAAAAGTCGAGCTACGCGAAATTTTCTAGATGTTTTTAATATTGTGTGAATTTTCTCTCAGAGTTGGTCACTATGAATTTTCTCTGAGCTTGCTATTGTATGAATTTTCTAGATTTGGCCACTATGTGAAGTTTTCGATGTTAAAGCAATGTCACTCTCGTCAGTTTATTGTTCTATTTTCTTTGCATGCGTATATCTAATATGCTTGTTCCTATTTGTTTTGTAGGTTTTTTCCTATAGCTTTTTGTTGTTGTTGATGCCGAGAATAAAGACAATTGTGTTGGTTCCTTGAACATTTATGTAAAGTATCACTGACAGAGGATGATAAGTTTTATATCAGACGACATTGTGGTATTGTGGAAGGAATTGCTAGGTTTTTCCCCTCAATTACTTTCTCATGGATTTTGTCTTTTGAACATCTAAAGAGAAATTTGAGATATAGGTTGTCATATGGAAACACAAATTTGGTTAGGGAAACGATTGTGTCCAAGCTTTTAGAATGTGCATATGCGCCTAACAAAGGCATCATTTCATTTCTAAGTTAAAATGAATTAAAAAAGTGAGGAAGGAGACATTGTTGTTAGTATTTTCTTGGAGAAGTTTACTATATGAAATTGGAGGATACATATTTTGAGGGGAAAACGTTATGATGAGATGTATTCTAAATGTTGCCGAGTCATTCATTTCATGGATAATGGAGAAGCTCTCGGGACGCTTGCCAATAACAAATTTGATGGACATGATACGATTGCAAATCATGAATATGAGGTCTGGAGCAGAAGTCGCTTTCATTTCTAGTGAATGGAATAAAGTTCTTCAGTCTCTGTACGGATGTATCAGTATTTAAGAATGGAGGACATGGAATGAGTTTATCTTCATAATGTCTTTGAAGTGCATTAGTTTCTCTGCTATGTGGTTGATTTGGTTGAGAATTTGTTCATGTCGGCAATGGGAAATAAATGGGTATCCAAGTCAATATGCTATTGTCGCTATTTTTTAGAA